>SMSQ01013776.1:77899-188979 GCA_019453375.1 Ctenoplectra terminalis | reverse complement strand
GAAAAAAAAAAAAAAAAAAAAAAAAAAAAAAAGGAATAAAACAGAGTGAAGTAACAGAGAGAAAGGGTAAAAAACAAAACGAGTAGAACTCGAACAACAAAGCGGGGAGGCTAAATTGATCGTCGAATGCATGGAACGCGTTCTTCAATCGATTGGTTCACTCGATGCTCGAGATCGTCGATCAAGATCAACGACTCTCCATGACCGCGTATCTCTAGAAATGCTGATCACAGGGACGGGCCAATTAATAGTGGATTATGCGAGTCAAAATTAGCGCGTACATCAATTTCTGCGCGGTTATCGGGTACAGATAGGAGGTCGGGAGGCGCCTTTGTTAATTACACGTCGTTAATTGCGCAGATATCCGCGATACGCCGGCAATCTCGGGCGAAGAAGGCGCGGAACACGCGGCTGTCTGTGCGCGGGAGCGTGCACTTAAACGGGGCGCACTCGTTGCTCGCACCGACCGATTATCTATTCGCTCGGCGGAAAGGGGTAACCGGTTGAAACTTGGCTCGCAACGCTTCTACGCTGTGCCTTTGGGGTATATTGTATGTTTTAGGTTGTTTGATCAGCCTGCAAGCCGGTCGGTAGTCGAATGGCACTGAAGCGAAAATGTAACTTGCGATTACAGCTCTCCGTTCTAATCTTGACGGTATTAAGCTAGAGGTTTCGGAGACAAGCTTGTCTAAGGGGTGCATGATTCGTCCAAGTTGATTTTCTTGAGACGGTTCAAAATTGTTCATCGTTTACAGGAAAGCTAGTTTATTTAATTTTGATAATTAATTTCATCTATTAGACATATTTTCTGCATAAAAAAATACCGCTTGTAACCCATATTTCTCTTGGTGCAACGCTCCGCGGAACCATGTCGATCGTTGCATTATGAGACGGCTGCGTCCGATCTTATCGTAGCGTTCTAGTTCGCAAGACCGATTGTCCCACCTGATAGTAAAAGCAAAGGTTGCGTCGGCTCCTTCCGTGGAGCACTATAGAGCAGAAGCTCGCGCCTTTTCACAGGCTGGTGTCGTAGCATGGTCGATGGGCGCTGCCATCCATCTCGTGGGGAAATAGAGCAGAAGATGAAGAGGCGAAACTGAGCAAACGTCAGGTCCACTGGACGTACCCGGAGGATATTCGATAGTCCGATCGTGAAGATAGTTTGCGACGCGGAACAAATACGGAACACGCTTGCACGCTATTTGAATTCTGTTTCGAAAGATACGGTATACATACGAGGTACGCTGTACGTGCAGTCATGTCGTGGTATCGTCGATAATTCCTGCGAGAATCCCACGCGAGCCGATCGGAACCGGAGAAAAGAACGAGTCGGGCGAAAGAAACCAGATAATTAACCGTGTAATGAACAAGGACGTTTATCAGTGCGAAACAGTGGACGTTCGGTTGGCTAGCCATATTTAGATACGCCACGCGCATTCTTCTCGTCCTCGATAGGTGAAACCAGTTTTTCCACCGACCACTCGACTTCGATCACGGAACACCTAATGAGAGCCTCTCCATTCGATATCGATAAGATATTCTCGTATTCGCAATGCGTATGTCCTCCTTGTTCCGTCCATGATCTCCTCGTAATCCTGATTTTCTCCTCCGGTCCCGTGGGAAGAGACGTTCCGGAAGAAAAGCTGTTCTTTTCCCTCCCCTCTTCAGCTGGCATCGAATCCGCTGGCAAAAGTGAAAAGTCACTCGAAACTATGAAAGGAAGAGGAACGGGAACGCGACGAAACCGAGCATAAAAACACGGACTCCATTACGTCCCAGTGGATATATCCACATTTGGCCCGCTGCTAGGATCCACCGCACTTCGTCATAAAACATTTTAAACGGAAAACATTATACAGTTTTTCGTCGGTAAGAGGACGTCGCTACGACACGAGCGCGTTGGGTGACCAACTGGAAATTTATCGGCGAGCGGCGCCACGACGTCAGACTGTTCTGCCATGCTCTCCTTTCGAGGCAGCTTTATACGACGTTGCGGCGCCAACGTGATTCGCTCCTTTGCCAACCGCCACCAGCAGATGCATTTTTATCGTTTCTCGTTCGTCTCGTGCAATTTCGTAGAGTCAGGGGGAAAAATTGCCATTGCGCCAACCTCGATGTAACAGAGTAGCTCGCACACAGCTCGGCAGGAGATGGACAAAGCGAGCGAGAATCGAGAAATTAAGCGAGACGTCGGAGGTGTAACCCCTTTTCTTTTTCCACGTCGATCCATTTTCGTTCCTTTGTCGAGGCTTGTCCGATAAAATCTCGTCGAACGAGATTCGGTCGATGCGTTTCCTTTGATCCGCTTGGAAGTTTTTTACGCGAACTCGCTGGAAAATGGGACGCGTTTTCGTCGAGGCCGCTGTCAAGACTACGTTGCGCGCGTTTTTATCGTATCCACGGTGTCATCGCGAGAATATTTTGTCGCTAGACTCTCACAGCCTGTCCATGCGAACGAGGGAATGGCGCGTGTGTCAGTTGAGTGCATCCTCATTACGGTCACGCCGTATAATGCTCGTCCGTGTCGCCGAGAACGTGAAATTTTCACATAGGAGTCTGTCCGCGTCCCGGTTCCCTACGTTCGCTTGGACATGGAGATATCTGACGACGGATACGATAGCGGATGATACGTTTAAAAATATTTAGAAGCTCGCGAATTTTATAAGATCGTTCTCGTATGAGTCCATCACCTTCGACACAATCTGTTTCGAACGATCGAAAGAAAATCGTTCGATCTTCCCACGTGTCGCAACTATCGTCTCGAGTATCGCGTCTCGGTGTGACGCGATCGAACGGATTCCAATGCGTTCTTATTATTCATAGCGGTGCACTCGGAGCAGTCACCCGGTGTACGAGCGAATGCGTGAAATTTTCACACCGTACCCAGCTTCCTCTTTCCAACCGGTTCTCTGTCGCGCTTCCACCACCGATATCCGATTCTATTCCACACACCGGATATTCCGAACTAGCAATGCCAGATATCATTCGCCTTATTTTAGTCCGCCGACTACCTGCCATGAATTTCCACGCGAACGATGCCGTGCCCGGCTCGTCTCCTCGTCTAATACGCGTTGTCCATTCTACCCTATGTCCTCTCCTGTCCTGTCCGGTCCTGTCCTTTTCACGATATTCAACCAATCGAAACGCGGCCGTCGACTCGGCCAGGATCGGTCAAAGGGAGCGACAAATTCCAATCGATCCTCTCCTTCATTATCCGTTGCATTGGTAGCGTCACCACAGGAACACCGATCGTATGAAATTTTCTACCCCGATCTCTCTATTTCCTGTGTCCGACCGGTTCGCTACGCCTCGGCGAAACGGTGACCGCGTCGTCGCACCGAAATACGAGTGAATTCTCTTTGTCAGCAATGCGTGTACTCTCTACCGCTCCACTCTATCCGCATAATATCGACCTATCGAGCACGTGCCTTCGGTTAATACGTTCGGTAACCCCAGCGTTTCGTGCGACCTTTTCTCGGAGCGTTTCTCGGTAGCAACTCGTTACAGATGCGATCCATTCGCACCATCGTGCTCCGAGAAGTCCTCCTTGCGATCACGATCCTGCCACACGAGAGGACGTTGCACGGGATTCCAGGAAGAATTTTGCGCCGCACGATTGGTCGGGAAATGATCGAACGCGACCTCGATCGCGGGTACAGCAATCAGCGTAACTGTTTGTTCCGACGTTGCGTAATAATGCATTGTCTGTTTAACAATACATCACTGGGCGAATGTTGGAAATGTACAAGATATTCTGCAAACTTCTGTTTATCTTTCTCTTGTCACTTTACGGTTAATGAAATTGCAATTGCATACGAGAGAATAGCTTTGCTGACTACGTTTCAGAAAGTTATAAAACACTTGAGCGAAACTCTGATAATTAACACAAGTTAGAAACCTACAAATATATATTACGTCATCGAAAAAAAATGGTATTCATATGCACCGGTGCGTGTTTGAAAACGCTTGACCAGTTAATCCTCCCCCCACCCCGTTAAAAAGCTCCTTCAATCCATTATATATCACTGTTAACAAAATCCATTTGTTTCGCTTGTTACACCGGCATGGCCCTGACAGCTTCGTACACTGATAATTGGTTCCCTTGAATAGTCGCGAGAAACGTGATTCGTCGATTGTGCCCATTGTACCGCGAAGAGAGCTCAATGCCAATCACCGTTGACCGATGTGACGCGAGGAACACTGCGTTAGAGAGCTTCTCGAAAAACGTGGCCGGCCTCGAGCGGGAACTACGGTAGACCGGATCGATCGATCGATGCGTGTCGCGGCATCAAGACGAACACTGTCGCTAACAATCAGCTAAAAACAATTATCGAGCGGAGACAACTAGACGATCGGCCAGCCTATTACGTCGATCGTGGTAATTAATAGTCAAATCGATCCTGTTATGCGGGATGAGAGCAAACGCGTCAAAAGGTAAATACAATTACAGTAGTATTATTCGTGTAAAATCCAGTCGACGCATCGTGCTCAGGCTAGAGAATGGTTAGGGATGGTCGAAAGTTGAAGAGAGACGGAACGAGCGGGTCCTCGAAAATTATGAGCTCGCGCGTTTCCCGTAACCACCTTTCCACCCCGTCACTTCTCACCCCTGGGCCCCGTTCTTCATTCGGTCTGTGCCAGCGCGTGGTGCATTCATGCATCGCACCCGTGCAACTCTAACAGAGATTCTCCCGCTGGTATGCCTCGCCCCTGGCAGGTCGGTCGCCATTGTGCGCTGCTCTTCGGGAATTTTTCACCGCCTCCCTTCTTTGTTTTTCGTACATACCCTCTTTTCGTCCTAGACGTTTGTACGTGGCTCTGTAACCAGATTTAACCCCTTCGAGCGAGTAATTGCGCCCCGAGAGACGTAACGTATCGGGGATCGTTTTTATCAGAGACGAAGGGATGCTCGTGAAAGTTTTGACACGGGTGTAATTCGTGGTCGATAAGAAGATAGCATAGATGTAAATATTTCACAGAGGAATGGAGTCGTTGGAAGAGACAACATGTAGGTTTCGAATGGCAGTCGCGTATATTCCCGCGGTTCGAAAGGGCGAGGCGAAACGATGGCGTGTTAACGAAGTTCACAACGTAGCACGACAATGTTATCGCGACCCGTTACAAGGGAATTAAAACCGCGAGATAAACGAGTCACCTGCACGTAAGCTCGATAGAATGTATCCGACGCTTTTCTCTGTGACTCGCCACTGTATTTCCGCGTAATTGAAGCTTTCGGTTTCGTACGTGGCTCGATTCGATGAACTCCTAGCCGAGAAGCCCCGGTGAAACATCAATCTCGCGACTTTTCTTCTCGTTCCAGCGTGCGATGCGCGGTAGATGGAAATGGCTCTCCAGCGAGTAACGATCACTCAAAACTACTGCTTTCGGTCTCATTATTGTGTCGCGAAACTTTACTCTTTCCTCCGCTACCATCGTCCCTGTTGCACCGCTCAAAGTTCCTATACATATTGTTCGCGAGCTGCTTTTTCGAGTCAAATGGTTATCAGAGAGGAAAGTTAGGCCCCCCCAGTTCCCAGAGAACACGCACGGCCGTCAGAACTGTCGAGCAAGCGACACACCGAGATCACGGATAAAACCGTTATCGGGGATCTTGAAAAGCGGCGAAGCGACAGTCGTGAAAAACGAATTCCTCCGTGTAGATGCAAAAAGAGACTACTATTCGTTTCACTGAACCACGAATCACGTTTCAAGAACTTAGGTCTCTATACGTCGAGTGCTCGATCCTTCATACTTGATGAAACGATTGCTTCTCACCGTCAATGGCACAAAAAAGGGAACAGTTATCGATCGCTTTGGAGCGGCAAAATTCCAGAAACTTGTCGAATCAAATACGTATCAATAATACTAACGCTTGAACCCCAATATCCGAACTTTCGAGGTGGCTTCGAATTCTCGTGAAAGCATCAGGAAAGTTGTACGCCTCGGAATTTATACCTCTTTTTTCGGCCTCGCTCTCTCTATTACAGGCTCTCAACCGGAAGGTGGGACATTATTGCCAGCGGCAAGACGAAAGCCGTCCACCCTCGAACGTGCAGCAACGGGATTTCCCCGGGTGGTAAGACTAACCGTAGCCATTTTTCAACCCAATTCTTGGGCGTCCCTTCTAATGGGCCACGTTGTATCAATGAAATGGCCGGACGATTTCCTTGATTAACGAGCCGCGATACGTCTCTCAACTTGGACCGCGAAAACTTACTTTCTAAGCCGTGTCCCCGTATCCAGAGGCGGGGATGCAGTCTGGCTCGCTTTCGTTCCCATTTCTTCCGGTCGGGACGTGACTTTTCAAGTCTCAACAATGGTGCAAGCTGTGTTTCCGCAGTGGCACGTGATCTGAAAGCGTACGCAGCATGACGCGAAACGACGACCAGCACACGTAGGCGCGACCGCTAATTCTAGCCGAGGAACTTTGGCGAGTGTAACTTGTAAATATTCCCAGTCGAAACAAGCGAGCATGCTTAACGTTGAACTTTTTCTTCTCTGTCTCCCCTGTCTGCCCTGTTCGGTTCCTTTCTCTTTCAAACGAAGCTGTTGTCTCGCATACCGGCGGACCACTTCCTTCCGTGACGCCGGATGTTGGCACTTGTTGCAGAAATTACGAGTTAATCTGATAATTAGTCGCGCAGGACCTTGCGCTTCCGCTCTTCTTTTCCCGTGCTCTTTGCCACGCAACCAGCGCGTCCCAGTTAGTTCCTCCGTGTCCCAGGGCGGCACACACTCTTCTTTCCTTCTCGTCTACTCTAAACGTCTCGACTATTTTTCAAACATTTTATCGACGCAATCTCACGGCGAACCGTGGAAACGCGAGCATTGGCAAGTTTTGCTAAAAGTTGTCGCGAATACGCGCGCAAACTCCGCTCGTACACGCTCGGGACAATGGTGAATTGTACCCTCGCGCTCCCGTGGGACGCGCTATTGAAACTCTACCCTTATTTCTGTTTCACGGAAAATTCGTTCCACGGTTTATAGGTTTCGCGGTATTTCGCGCTGCTCGTTTGATCGTGTACCTCGGGGCATTATGATTCTAATAACGATAGTGTTATGGGATCGTCAAGTTTTCCGTCTTACAGGGGAACGTTAGCGGTTATAGCGCTTCTTTACTGCGGGAGAAACAGGCTAGCTCGAGTGCCGGCACACCTGAATTCGAGTGGTATATAAGACGATAGTTTTCCTATCTTTCAAATCTTTAAAATTGAATTCGTTTCTCCATTGATACTGTCTCTGTGGAATATCAACTCTATCTCAAATATCAATTTAGTCTCTCGATCTCTTATCGATAATGTACATCGGGTAACAGATGTTTCGTCCCACGAATCATCGACTCGACTACTGTTTTCGTACATACCTTTCCAACACTTTATCCAGCCATAATCGGTACGGGAAGAACGCTACAAACGAAAATACGATTCGCGAAATCGTACGGCAAGGAAATACCAGCCGGACGATTTTCGATCGACGATTCTTCTGGTTACCATCGATCCCAACGAACAATCGGCGCAATTTACTCGAACCTATCCGAGCGGATCGAATCGTGTCGGAAGTTCTGCCAAATCAGTTACAGACGTAGTTTACTTTAATCAAAATCCGGAATCGCCTACTTCCACACAAAGGGGGCCCGATATTATTGGCATTATCAGGCAGAAATTGAGACGCGACTAGCGAGGGGCCACCGCAGGCTTCCTGACGCGATCTTGGATCTCGAAATAACGCGATCGTGATTATCGACGCTTCTTCGAGCGTAATTGGATCGTTTGGTCGCAGCCGGAGCACAACCGGATGAACCGGAAAACTCGTTCGAACGAACTGCGTTTCCTCCCCTCAGATTGCTCCGTTTTTTTAATTGCGATCTCATCCGACGTTAAGAAAGAAACTAACTCGAGAGGTGATCGGGGTAAGTTTTTCAGTAAGCGCTACGGAGAACGTCGCGTTAATCGAATCAGTCTTCGTTATCGAGCAAAGTAATTGATTTCGACTGGTCGATGAAACCCGGTTAAGAGAGATTGGAAATTTTGTTTTCTTATTTATTTATTTAATTATTTTTTTTGTTTTCCAATAATAAAGTCAATGAAACACATCACGCTCGCAATACCGTTGATAGCTTTGATTTCGTGAGAGAAACAAGAAAAGAAATAGACACGAACTCCAAGCACGCGTGCTCCGACCGCCACTATGGCGATCCTAATTCGTGCTCGATACAAAACTGGTGATAAACGGGACGTATCAAATACATATCTTAATTGCTGTTGGACATGGTAAAACGCTAATCGTATTTCAATCATGTCGAGTCAGAGTTTATCCGTGCACGGAAAAACTTGCGGCCATGATCTAGATACGCGAATCGAGGGCCAATTAAAATTACAAAGAACAACCGATGAGAGTTTGAACTGCGTCGGGTATTAACTGGCGAAACCTAATTTACCAGTCCGAAAGCCGGCAAGTTCCGTTCGATTAAGCGTATCCTTGTTTTCAGCTAGTTTAACTCGCCGAATTTTGGCGCGCAAAGAACATTCCAGGGGTTGTTGTCGATCCAGCCGATCCGTCAATGAAAAGGAAATCAACGTTCATTCACCACCGTGCCTTTCTTCTTTCGCGCGCGTAACAAAAGCGATCTTTTCGTTTGATCGTACCGATTTATTTACGACTGAAAAACTTCCATTAAACGGACATCCTAATTTCTTCTTTTTCCGGGCTGATTCGTGTCGATGACACTAATTAAATCCTTTTTCTGTTTCCTGTTTTCTTCAATTAAGACTCGTAGGTAGTTAAAAACCGTTACTCTTGGAAAAACCGCGTTCAATTTTTGCACGAACGCACTCTGCTTTCAAGTGCTCTAGTTTGAAGACTCCTCGTTCCCCGAGTCTCTTATTTATAAACTTTATTAGTATAAAAGTATCTTTAATACATTATTGAATGAAATCCTCCACTTCCTTATCAAATTTTTTAGCACGTTTCGTTTGATCGAAACTCGAACGATTTATTTCCACTGGAAGCTTACCAAACCGTATTTCAGTTCCCGTCGAGAGCGAAAAATAAAATCACGAGGAAAGAGACGGCGAGGGGATCGAGGGATCGTAAGTTGGAACTAATTTTTAATGTCTTCCCGAGAGAGGGAAGCGTCTTGGCGTTACTTTCTGGGAACTGCGGCCGTGTCTGGCATGATTTATTTAGGCAGAGCGTATGCGAATAAATAGTTCAGTGTTTGCAACGACAACGAGCCTCTGGCGAATAAAAAGGCATTGGAATTTCATAAACAACGAACCCACTCGACCGACCGAGCAAGAACGCTCGTTCCCGCTCGTTGCTGATATCGATTGCAGGACCTGTAAAACTCATAGCCCATTGAACGTTGGACCTCCGTATCGGGTCGAGGAGATACTAAATTCAATTACGTGTTTATCGGAAAAAAGAACGGACCTGGTACGGTCCGTTGACGGAGGAAGCTAGGCCAGATCCGCGAACCAGTTCGCGTATTCGTCCATCGCATTCGGTGCAGTCGCATCGTCAACGCACGTTTTGACAGAGTCTGCTGAATCGGGGAAAAATAATATAGATTAGGAGAAATTTTACAGAGAAAATTGAAGAAAAAAAAAAAAAATAGGATAGAATTTCTGCGGGCTGATCGAATAAAATGTTTCGAAATAAATAACCGTACATTGATATGTTGGGTGTAGCTTTATTATAAATAATTATTTCTGACTGCGATCATCAAATATTGGTTACTTAAACTCGTATTTCATTTCGATTGTGTTATTTCTTTACTCTCTCTCCCTTTTTTTCTCTCAATAATGCACCGGTATAAAGTTTCAATAACGATACGAATAATCGATGAAAATCGGACAAATAAATGGTAATTATTTCGGTGGAGGATAGGTAATCGGAATAACCGACATCAAATTTATATGACGATATCGCGTGTACATAAGATAACAAAATTACTCGATTCGTTGGCCGGACTCGGGGCTAATTTTAATGAACTCGGCTGCGTACAGAAACGAAAGAAAAAAAAAAAAATCGTCGATCGATTGGAGTCGATAAAGAACAAAATTTATGAAACGATTCGCTTGCAAATATAGTCGGATAACTGTATCCTGCCAATAACAACGTACAGCGGAAGCACTTAAAAGGGATCCATGAAATTCAACAGCCCTTCGCGATGTGGACACTGCCAGGATTTATTTCTCAGTGTTGGGTTTAACTACAACTAGAAAACCACCGCGATTTTTTATTCCCATTTCCACGCGATTCGCGACACCGGCTCGTTGCTTTCGATAATAAAAATTTAGTGCTGTTACCGCAAACGCGAGCCCCATTGTTACCGGTGCGAGGACGTCCGCGCGAAATTGCGTTTGGTTCGGCCGAGCTCTCGATACGGACCAACTCGAAAACGGTACACGCGATGTGTTTGCAGGTGTATTTTACGCTTTGAAACTGGCCAAAACGCTTCCAATAAGCGGGAATACGCGAACTCTTTGTTTGTATGGCGTTGAGAATAAACCTTCTTTAATCCGTGGATTTGGGAATCAATTTTCATACATTCGTACCTCGAGATTACAAAATCGATAAAAAATTCTCACTTCTATAATAAGCTATCAAGTTTTCATGCTTTTATATTTTCGACGTATACAGTTTTTAAACTTGTCGATTTTATCTTAAATATTCATTCGTGTATTTATTAACGGGATAACGCTTTAGCACAATAAATAAATGCATAAATAAAAATAGAATATACAAACTATAAATAATTATCGAAGAGTACAAAGAAACACACTCTTTAGCGATTGATGAGAGTGACAAGATGAATTGATCGATATTTATAATTTATAATTCAGATATTTATAAGCAATAACGTATAGAATCGAACGAACCAAAACGGTAATCACGAAACACTTTAACCACCTTGAACGACCAAAATGATCGTACCTTGATCGTACCCTTTATCCTACCCCTAGTATTCGAGACACGACCAACAAGGGAGGGAAGTCTGGCTGTCCATCGAAAACAGATCGTAATGGTAATCTCCTTCTATATCGTAAGGTCGGTTAACTTCGCAGCCAGTGCGCGCGAGTAGATATTGTTGTCTATTTGCATCAGTCGAGGAGAAACTCGGCGCGAACAGGGCTTCGCGAACGGAACGAAGTTTTCAACGCAGCTTCGCCTCGGACGTGTTTAAACGATAGGGGATAGAGCCGACAGCGATACGACGCGTACCACGATAAATACGATAATAGACATTGTAGCCGAGGCAAGCTACGCCGTTGCCGAGCTATAAATTTCACCAAGTTACTGGCAGTTAAGAATTTATACACGCGCGTTCGCGTCCTGGATACCTTGTTCTCGGGTTCCGCTGATCATTCCTCGAAGCGATGGGATGTAACCTATCGCGGAAGCTATGAAACTTGCAACNCAATTTTTGCACCTCTCCTTGGAAAATTGTCTACTTCGTGAATAACTTTTCCTGGAAACAATTTCTCATCTATATCCTTGAATTTGAAACTTTTTAACATTTGCACCAAGTTACCCTCGCCCCTATATACATTCCCAAATCGAGTCTTCATAAATTTGCAGCGATCGATCGATCGACAAAAATCCATTCCAAGGATCAAGAATCGTAACGTGTCTCGCACACACCACGTTTCCTCTGGTTCGTGCGACGAAGCTAATTGCAAGACGGATCGCGTGGTAGCCGTATCTCGTAGCTTCGATGTAGCTCAGCGTTCGGGAAGGGTGGGCACGTTTGATCAAGCAAGGGGGCGGCTTGCAAATCAGAGAGCGACCGGGTTAATGTATGCATGAGACCCGGTAAACTCGTTTCAGCCTGGTCCAACGCATCCGTGGCGCTGCTTAATTTAAGAGGCTATTTTGTCGTGGCGCGAAACACGCGTGATTGCTCTCTCTGTTGTGTGAATCGTATCTTGGCCGGTGACTGCGTCCTATATATATATATATATATGTGTGTGAAAAAAAAGGTGTGAACGTTCATTGAGTTTGAGGAGGTCGAAGAATTTCAGTCAATGGACGAATGGTTCGAAACAACCGTCGTACCTTTCTTCCTCGATCAGAAAACCAGAGAGAACATGTTGCATAGGGGTGCCATGGTCAAAGCGTAGTCGAAGCTTTGTCGAGGCTTTTTCGAGGCTTTTTCCGAGCGAGGCTTTAATTAAAGCAAGATATCGGGCTTTTCTTTTTTCCTACGGCCGGTCAGCTCGGCTGTTTCAGTGTTCGATAAATCGAGCGTGAGGATGGCTGCCACGATCTTTCTCGCTCCCACCGAGAATTTGTTACTCCAGAGACAACGATAAATTTCATCGGGGCAAAAACAGCCCGGGTTTCGTAAATCGCGAAGTGGTCAGAGAGGCCAGAACCTGAAGCGTATATGCATACCGTCGGTGTACGAGAGTGTATTCTCGTCGAGTACGTTCTTGCATTCTTTTTTTCCTTTTTCTTTTTTTTTTCTTTTTTGCGGCTATTAAAAAAGAAGTCGGTAGATCGGTGAGATCGAAAGTCAGTGCGGTTCAGTTTCTATTCGACTCGACAACGAACCCTAATGGGCGCAACGCGATCGATGAATCTGTTGGAGATATCTTCTACGAAGTGTACACCGTTTTCTTTTCTTTTTCCATTTTTCTTTTTACTTCCCTTTGTTTTATTTACCCCTTTTTTCTTCTTCGCCTCCTCTTTTCTTCCTCTCTTCATCGAATAGTTTCGCGGTAAAATTAGCAATGTTCTAGCCTCGTTTTTCTGCTCCTTTTTATTCCTTGTCCATCTTTGCAACGAAGGTACTCTTTCCCGCTCTGATGGTCCCTTTTTTCTTCCCGTGCCTTTGTCCGAATCGAGGACAAAAGGAGAATGTAATTTCTCCAGGTTGCGTTATTTCTACGACCCTCTGGGCACCCGCGTTGGAAAGAAACCACCGATTTTTCCCCCCTCTCATTTACTCTCTCTCTCTCTCTAACTCTCTTACAAAGGCTGCATCCTCTCCTCCTCAAACCACTCGGTCATCTTCCTCGTTGCTTTTTGTCCTTCTTCTTTTTTTCTCTTTTGTTTTATTCCTTTTCTCTTTGCAGACAGTTGTTGTTCTCACCACTATTACCGTACTCGTCGTTGTCGATGACAAGATTCACTGAATCACCGGCGTCAAACGTTTCATGCCGCAATGAGCGACTTTTATTTCAGCCCGTCGACGGCTCTGGCTTCATTCTTGCCTGAAAAAAACCACCTTCGGCCCCGCGTTTCTTCGTCCCTTCCCCCTTTCTCCATCCCCATTTACCTCCTTCGTCTTTATTCCGGACTTGAATTTTTCTTTTTCTTTTTTTTTGCCTCTCTTCTCTCTAATAGCGATGAGATGGAACGTTAAAAAATACCGCAGCATCTGTGTTTCGACTTTCGCGAAAATTCCTCCGGCTGTGAGCCACTCGAATATAACGCTACCTCCACGGTGTTTCCCTTGGAAGCTTTCAGCCTCGTTACTTTTGTAACCGACTCGTCCTATTCGGACGAAGAGATGGGGAAAAAAAATAAGAGGACACACCGAGGGGGAAATCAACCGGGAATAATGTATCCTGTCTCTGCCCGAAACGGTGGAACCAGACAAGCAGACGTGTACGAATCGTCTCGCGAGAGCACGCTTCTCGTTCCGGTATGTTTGTGTCGCATTGAAAGCCTCGAAACGCGCGTCTCTTGGTTGCTCCGTGACGAATGCTGGTAGATCTTGACGCTACTTCAATGCAGGTCCTCCCTGCCTCGAAAGACTGTCAATGTTCAATAGTATCATGCTCGATTCGTCGAACAGACCTTAGCTCATTGCTGGTTTACGATTACTTATAGGAAGTGGTACTTTACCAGAATCAAGGTTTCAATCTTTCGGAATATGGTCACTTTTACTGCTTAGTAGATACTCGGTTATCTCACGCGGTGTAAAAATAATGAAATTATGAAATTCCAAGTTCAGGCTTGACTAACCATGCACGACACGACTGGTCGGCGAACAGTTGGTTGCTGCTCCGCGAGACTAATTAAGTTTGGAAAGGCGCTAGCTGTGATGCAATCATTCTTGCATTCATAGTTCTTTTCCACGCTTCGGTTAGGTATCTTACAATTTCATTGAAAAAAACGCAGGCGCGTTGAAAAATGACGGGAATAAAGTTTGATACCGGTCGTTTCAGTCTTCTACCGACCTGCTCCTCGTATTTCATTCGGACCCGTTTTATTTCGTCGTCCCTATCATCGATCAACACCCACTCCTTCGTTCTGGGTGGAACAGAGAGCATGGCAAAAGAGTGAACCTCTTGTACCGAAGAGGAAATCGAGCGGGGAGAATAAATTTACACAATTTGCAAAGTGGGATCCCTGTGTCGCGTGATTCATTAATCATCTCAAAGCATTCGAACTCGGATCTACCAATAACACCATCCAACGCGACAAATTCTTTCCCTTCGTACCTACATAATTAAAATAGTTACCAGCCGCGTTAACGCTAGAACTACCAACGATTAAGGTATACTTATTTGCATCGAAGAAATTAAAGTTACAAGTATTTTAAAAAACAATAATGTACGATGCAAAGAAAATAAATCTTTATTCATATTTTTTTAGCAGAAAGTTATAAAAAAATTTCCAAACACCCGTGACGGTAAATATATCAAATTTCTATCGGATGATACGAATCGATCAGTTTTGACCACTTCGATGGAACTGGTGTTAATTATTTTTAAAAAGGAATCAACATTCGCGATCGGAATAAATTCTGAAAATTACATCCCTCCAATGATCTCCAATTTTTTTTTACCACGACACTCGCGGAAGCTTGGCTTCCGGTTCCATCTTCCCTTTGACCGTCTACGCGCAATCTTGACCACCAGCCTAATTGACCGCCCACGGCTAAAACGAAGCGAGAACAGAGACCAGTTAAACAGAGGCGATCTTCCAACGAAGGCAATCGATCCGGAGCAACGCTTCCCGTCGATCCATCGTCAACGCTGCATCCAGCGTTTCCTGTTCTCGCATTTATCCTTCCAGCGGTGTCGGGTAGCTTGTAAAAATGCTGCAGCATCTGGTGGAATGAGAGGGTAACGGTTGGTCGGCCAGCTGCACGCTTTTCCGTCTTTAATGGGCGTCGTAAAACATTTTACAACGGCCTCCTTTGGGATCCGATTTTCCTTCGTAAGGACGCACCATCGTTGCCGACCTGTCTGTTTTTTCTTCGCGAAGCATTGGCTGTTTCAGCGAAGATACGACGGGAATTATCCAGCTCTGTCGATGGAAATATGGCTGTCACGTAGGAGAGACTGTTTCACGACTCGTGTTCTTGTAATTTGAACGGTTAAAGTGTTGGTTATTTCGGATTAAACTGGGATCGAGATTATCTTCCAGAAATATAAAGTCCGGAGACACGAACACAGAATAGCAGGATAATTTAGGATCCGATGGAAGTTTCCAGCGTTTAATTAATTTTAGGGTATCCGTTTAACGCGGGCAAACATTATTCTACAAAAAANGGTGTCCTTTTCATCTACTCGTAACGTGATTACGCGCAAGGTTCCACTTAATCCACCAGAGACCGCGGTGTTGTTAATCAAGCTGGTCGGCAGTTTTAATTCGTCGACTCACGGGTAGCTGTGCCGAACGCGTAGCGCGGATGAAACCGAGTTACCGTACGGATAATGAACGCGAAATTATGGCAGTCTGACGTCGGTAATTCAGTTCGAGTCATCGAGCAAGCCTCGAGAGACGCGCACGCGAGAAAAACCCACCCCGTAATTGACACGTTCAAAGCGAGCCGACTCGAGAGCGCAAAAGCCGCCCGATAATTCAAAAAGTCGCGCGTGTTTCTTCGCTGTCTCATTTCTCTACGGTGATCCCCTCTTATGAACGAATTACCTCTCGAGATAACCACGGATTATATTTGTTCAGCTACGCGACCGCGAGTCCGTGACCAATTTCTGGTAACGAATCGATCGGTCTCGGCGTGTCGGGCAGGTATCGTTGGTCGTGGAGAATTAAGACGCAGCGAGAGCGTAAAAATGCCTCGATGGCGTGTCGAGTATTCATTGAGAAATGGAGAACGCTTGGCCGTTGCGGCTTGGCGAACGAATAGAGCAACGTGTCACGGACGAAGCATAAGCTTTCCAAGTTATGTGTCGGCTATTCGAAACGTTGGTCGGAGGAAGGAAAAAGAATCGGGTCGATCGGAGTGCTGGAATTGGGAATTCCGATCTCTGAATTTTTCGACTGCTCTAACGATCAATCCACGCGTATTCGGGTCGAAGATTCCTTCTGGGTGTGGCTGATATTTGAGCATGGTCGGTAACTATAGGACGAATGGTTGAATCGATGAAATAGACTGTTTTAATCTTGTGATTTTTCTGAAGTTCGATCTGCTCGAAATTAGAATGTTTTTTTTCCCTTTTTTTCCCTTTTTCCCTTTTTCCCTTTATTAATTGTTACGGAAAATTGGTATCGGATAAGGTGCACATAGGCGAGCGAATAAAATCACGTTGAATAACTATGCGGCGTAGAATGAATTTGGAATTACACGGATATTCGTAGGAATTACACGCTGTATCAATGCGATCGTATGAAAAATTAATACGCGGTCGAAATTGAATTTTCAACCGCCCGGCTTTACCAATTGATCACTCGTTTCACGTATCAACACGTCCAAGTATTTGTACATTCCGTGCAGATATTTTCCCATTTTTATGCGTTTCGATAGCTACGAAACTATACCGGTACAATTACGAATTTCAATATTGCAACACAGATTAGATCGGTAATAGCAATGCGCGCGAAGTAGAATCAGAAGTTATTAGATCAGACAGGCGTGGCAGCTTTGCTTCCACTAATAAAATGTATATTATGACGTTGGCACGCAGGGAAATATTAAACGCGAACCACCACCCTTCCCCTCTCTAACGAGTACACCGCTTCTCCCGAAATAACTTAACGAACTCCATTTCGCGGATGTTAAACGTTAATCCGACAAACCAGCGAAATTCGTTGTTTCGTGGCGTTGATTCGACGAAGAAACTTTATACACGGTGAAGCTAAACAGTGGAGAAGGCCACGGAAAAGCAGGGAAACCAAGAACACCGGGCAATTCTACTTCTTTCCGCTTGACCACCAGCGTGTAAACGAGGTATAGTCTCGCGTCGACGTTCACGCTTCCTTGGCGCCGAGACAGGCGAACGCTCGCGTCTATTCTAAAAATTTAACCAAACTTTGTCTTGAGAGAAAGAATACCGGAGAAGGGTTCTGTATCGAATGGCAGAAGATAGGAAGCAGAAGTAAAAGAGATAGGAACAAAGAGGAAGAGAGAGGAAGAGAGAGGAAGAGAGGAAGAAAGGGTGACGCGCGAGGCTCGAACGCCAGGCGAAATCGAGTTAACGACGGTAACGTGATTACAATTATGTCGATCTGACGGTAATTCATTGGAACTATCCTGCTGCTGCGGCACGTTTACGAGTGTGTCGAATATCGAGAATAGAACCGAAGACAGGCGGTTGTCATGAATAGCGCTGTAATGACGATAATTCATCGCGTTCCGCGTCACGCTTATGAAAAGCTGGAATATCGAGAGGGTACTTCCTGGTCACCATGGTCCGTGCAGTGCGTATCAGACACAGTCGGAGCCAGGGTAAAGGGAACAAATGTGAAAGGGTGAAAGGTGAAGAAGAGGGAGAAACGAGAAGCCATCGACTCGGTCCGGCGTAACGAAATATCCAAGTCCCGAAGGCGAAATAAAAGCAAGATCGTTTCCTCGATGTGATACGATCGACGAAGGAAAAGGAGCGCGGGAACGAATGGAAAAGCTGGCGTTCGGAAATCGATACTTCCGATGTCGTTCAGAGACCGATGCCTTTCGAACCAACTTATTTCCTTTCGCCGATTCTCGCCGTGAAAATTCCCGCCCATTGTGAGCTCCCATAATTGGCTACTTCCGTGCGTCACTGCCGCTCGAGGTTTGCCGAAAAACTCGGCAAATCGAAAAACCGATGAACTTCCCTTGTTTCACTGCCCTCTGTCTCTTCTTCTATGCTCCCCTGGAAACTTTTCCTTCGCCGATTTTTCCCAAGTTTCGATACATTGTCTCACGATGCTTCTCTCCATGGTTATTCCTCACGATTTTCGATCAGGAAGTTGATTCTGTTTGGTATTATTTGAAATACCGCGATAGAATAACCGTGTTACGGTTGAATATCAGAGAAGGTCTGAAAGGAGCGAGACAAAGATTGGTACTAAATGGACGCGACGAAACTGGGTTATTCTCCAAACTGTATGTATACTCTGGAGAATCGTATAGATTTAAGTTATTGCCACGGGGAGTTCTCGAGACAATACATCGGCACGATCGATTTTGATTCGTTGTTTTATTGCCGTCTGTTCTCGACCGATCGCTCGAACTTGTATCCGTGGACGCAACGGTGCCTGATTGTCGAGTTGATCCTTTTATAGGCGAGCGGTCTTGAGAGCGACAGGTGCTAAAGTTTTCGACCTTCGGCTCGTTGACGAAACATCTGTTCAAAGTTTATTCGCTGTACATGTCGACGACCTTGGAAGTCCTTGAGGAACTTGTCCGACTGGTTTTTAAAAACAGCTTTCACTCTGCATCGCGATGTCCTTCTCTGTATCGAACGCTTTTTTTTTTTTTTTTTTTTTTTAACGTAGATATTCCGATGCGCGATAACGATCATCGAATACATATCTGTACGTTCTTTTTTCTCTGCTTTTTTTCGTTCCAAACGAAACTAATTTTGTTTCCGATTAAAATAACTATCTTCGTGGAATCTCGTGAAACTCCTTACCGGAGGACTCGACTGGTTTCAATTTCTACCTCCATACGCTGCACCCGTTTCCCTCGATTCGCTCGAACAGGATCTCTCTCCGTGTAGCATTCTACGAACTCGTGGTACTATCGCTTAACGCCTCGATCTTGGCGTCGAAGAGTACACAACGTCGGTTGCACGTTCGCTGTTCGATGCGATCGATACACGGCCGACTTTTAATAATACACGCGTTTCGATTTATACACTGTTCACGCAGCGTAGGTACGTCGTTTGATAACGTTGTCGGCGAATATCTAATTCGGTCCGCATTGTATCTCGGTCGTTTCCATTGCATCCAATCGTGACAACAACGATTGCAGAAGGCTGTCGTCGAGTTCTCGCACACGGAGCGTTTCCAGGAACGCGAATCGCGATAAGAATTGCATACACATACGTGTGCAATATTAATTATATTTACCAGGAACACGGAACGATGAAATCGTGTTCGAATATTATCGGTAGTTCCTCGCGAGAGACCGGAGGAAAATTCATGCCCTGAACGATGCTCGAGCGGTTCGACCTCTCGAGCTGATTTAATGAGGCGAGTGGCTGGAGACAAGAGGCGGTTTTCGGTCGCGTTGCGCTTTCCCCACAACTTTGTCGAAGCGTCTCGAGTATGCCGTGGAAAACGAAGAAACCGAGGGAACTCGAGGCGGTGGTTCGCCATAGAGGGTTGTAATTTTTTTTTTCCCCGGTACCGTACGAGACAAATTTGTTGGCGAATGTGGAGCATAGGCCGAAGGAAGCCTACAAGAGGGCACAAAATGGCGGTAAAATCTCGATTATGTTCATCAATGTAACTAAACGACGGCCACTAACTGGGCTAACACAATAATCCAACGTACTTGACAGGTTAATCCGATGGATAATAAGGACAAAAGTTGAGAGAATCTTTCCGTGTCCGTTCTACTAGGCGTTAGACGAATAACTTAGCGTGGCGGCTGTCGGCTTTCGTTATTGGCGTGGCAGTAACACCGTAATGGATTCTTACTTAATAATAAGACGAACGCTTGGATTTCTTTCCACCGTGTCTAGATATCAATTCCGTCGAGCAACTTCTAAGCGATAACCTTTCTATCTACTATATATCCTCTCACCCTCGTCTCGAAGATCCTCGATTCGCTGTGCAAAGAGAAAGAGAGAGGGAAAGCTTCCTATGATCGTAGAAGCTAAAGACCTTTTCACTGTTCCTCGTAAAAAAAAAAGAAGAAAAAAGAAAGGAAAAGAAATAAAAGAGAAAAGAAAAAGGAAGAGGAAAAAAGTGGACGGTGAGGGCCGCTCTCAATTTAATGTCGACGACGGTGCGTGCCATTGCAGCGCAATCCAGCCTGATAAAATTTATCGTTAAGCAGGAGTTTCGTAAAAACAAATCAAAACGAGCTCGATTAAAAGAGTTAACCGACGCTTGTGCAGGCTTCTCTGGTGTGACGTTATTCCCATTCACGTTTTCACGTTTTCACGTTTTCACGTTTTCACGTTTATTTGCTCGAAAACGGAAGAAAAACCTGGAGAAACGCGTAGCGGTTGGGAAGCATTGAATAATTGACTCGGTAATATTTTAATTGAAAGGAAAGAATCCCGACGATGATTTTTGTCCGTGCTCGCTCCTCCGGCGAACGAGCCGTTCTCACGCTTCACAGAGACACATGGGATCTTTATTTAGGTTCAGACGCCTTGTCCCGTCGCACGGAACCCGTGTTTGAACGAGTACCCACCGGCGTCGACCCGAAGAGCCAACGTGCACGCGGGGCAGCTTTTAATTCGAATGCCGCGGCATCGCTCGTGTCTCAAAGCCACGAGAGGTTGGGAGATAAAAATATGTCGCAGGGTGGAAAGAAACGTAACGGAAAACAAATTGCTTTTGTAGGTTTGCACCTGGTGAACGTAGGGGATTGGAAAAGAGGGAAGTGTGGGAAAGAAGAAGAAGAGGCGCGAACCTGGTTGTCTTTCGAAAACGCTTTTAATTTAGCGCCACTCGCGGAACGCGTTCGTCGCGGTTCTGTTCGACGTAGACATGGTTATTTTTCGCGTCGAACAACGTCTTAACGAGGTGGTTTTTATATCGCGGTAAAAAGCCTCGTAAAAAGACTTGAAAGGGGTTGCCTCGTGTTCCCTGGAGCTTTTTCTCTTCCTACCAGAAGAGGAATAAAAAGAAAGAGAGAGAGAGGGGGGGAAGAAAGGAAGAAGTCGAGGCAGTCGTTTCTGAACCTCGCGTGCTTATCCTTCCGCAATTTTTATTCGTCGAGTAATTAAAAAAATTCGAAACAGAATAGCGCACGGTAACTTGTTGGTACCCGCGATGGGTACATAGTTTACTGCGAGTTATTTCATTGCGAAAGCTCGACGACGAACCGGGGAGATACAGAGTGCAGCGAGTACAGCATCGTAATTCGCGGAAAACCTGCTCTCGAGAATCGATGCTCGACGGTACTCTACGCCAATGTGCCTCGCGATTTCTGCCCGCTGCCAACGCGTCTGGCCAAAAATATGCTCGTTCACGCGGTTGTTGATCCTGCCAACAGAGACGCACGGAAGATCGCGTACGCCCGTGTGCGTACGTCCAGCCATGGTAACACGTTCTCGTACGCGTAAGGTTTCCGTTACTTGGAGTCGAGTGGCGCGCGCCGTGTAAAAACCGGGCGAGATTCGAGATTTTCTAGGGTCCTCCTGCGAAATTACGTTTGAGAGCCGCCAGCTTCCACGTACACGCGCGATAATTGGAGAAGTCTGGCCAGACTGGCGTTCCTGCAGTCTTTAGACTTATCATAGAATTTGCCAGACCGATGCTTTTCACCGACTGCCGGATCACGCTGTGAAAATTGATAAGCACTTCTGTTTTCGCTCTGTGATTTCGTGGAGCTATTAATTTGTATTTGCCTCTATGAATGGAAGAACGTGGAATTATACACCGAGTTGGGAGAACTGATTAAATCTGCAGTCTAAAAGCGACTTTTTACGCTTCTCCCCTCATCAATCTCTTCTTAATAGCTGAAACTCTACGGAAGTCACATTTTCTCCGGTTCTTTACGATCGATATATCGCAGTGTGTTACATTTATTGCTGATTTTTATAGACTTCGCAGCGTCGATTGTATCGCGACTCATTCGTCACGGCACAGTATTTGCGGTGCCTTCATTTATTCGCCCCCTTCTTTTGCTTATCGATTTGCATTCGCCGGGCTAGCGACCGTGGTATTGTAAAGTCGACGGTGTTATCGTATTCACTACGGTTTTCATTAAATATCGGTCTTGTTTCATAAATGAAAGCAATAAATTTTATTCGCCAAATCTTTGGTCTCGTAGTCATTGTTAGCCTCGAATACCAACAGTTTTCATAACTCGTTGAAGAATCTTTCCAACAGACCCCGAACATTCGCGACAGGAAAAAAAAATACCAGAATTTCATGTACCAACACAAACAACGCGTACATTCGATTTAACGAAAACAACTTCCCGTTCTAGAACTGCGCTCATTTTTCACGTCTTAAAATCCAACGTCTCCTCAGCACTTTTTTTTCTTTCCTTCTCCACGCAGCGTCTACTAACTCGATTTGTCAAGGTAACGAGCGAGCTGCTCGGGCTTTTAGTTGCGAGGCGCGGCTCTCTCGACCTTCGTGTTTCATTTTCCGTTCCGAGAACGGCGGATCTTGAATCAGGATTAAATTGGCCCGAATTGGCTGCACGGTGGCCGCGTCTCGCGCCCGACGCGATCGACTGGTTCTTCTTTCCGACGACGCGACGCGGTCGAAGTAGCTATTCTGGAAGAAGGAAAAGGGCCCCGGGGCAAAGCCCCTATAATCCGTTTACGAGGGTGGGGGGTGGAACGGGTGGCCTGGGTGGAGCAGCAAGGAGAAAGCTAATAATCGTGCACTTTTCATCCGGCGACTCGCTGCGCTTGCAAAACGCGATCTCTCCTTCCCTTTCTCTCCCTATTTTCCTTTTTTTTTTTTCCTGTCTCACTGTTTCCCCTTCATTTCTTCATTGTTCCCTTCATCCGTCCATCTCTATTCCACGTCTATCTCTTTCTTTCCACCAGCGCGACTGTGGCTTATATTTGAAATGGCAATTCCAGTCGACAGGTCTTTCGTCGGTCCCTTTTAAGGCGAAATTGACTTACACCTTCGCATAATAGGGTGGAATTACGGTGAATTACGGTGAATTACGGTGAATTATTAGATGTAAACAGATTACACAGGGAATTCGAGTCACGGTAGAAGCGCGAAAAAGAGCGGCTGGGAAGCGGATTGCTAGATGATTGGAGAAACGGGGCTAACGAAGATCGCTTCGAACGTGATTTCGTGTTACGGGGATAGGTAGGTCGATAGGTTCCCGGGAGAACCAGGGAGGTGTAAAGTAAAAACGTGAGAGGAAAAAATGTGAAAAATCCAGCTTGTCGCGTGGAACTTAGCTGGGATAACAGCTTTTAAATCGAGAAGTATGACAAGCGATTGCGTCCATTACGAATCTATGACATATCGCGCAGAAAAATATGTGTACGCGTGCACGTGAGTGCACGGTCAACGTTCGACGAATCAGTCGATGGTTATAACGCGTCCCGATGTTGAATACGCAATAATATCATTAGCTGGCAGCGTTACACGTTATTATTACCGGCAGTAAATGAAACTGGCCTGTCAAGTTTATCGACGACGTCTCTGTTTTACGGATTCGCCCATAACTGTTTCTTTTACGACCGATCGATCGTAAATTCTATAAACAGCTACCGAGACTGCATCCATGAACGAAGGAATAAAAAAAAAAAAAAAAAAAAGTAAGCGGAAAAAAGGAGCTTACCGTGTCGCTTTTTACTACCATTGTTGAATCATTGAAAAATAGACCGCGATCGTGATTTTAGCGATCTAATGCTTTATTCGAGAACGAGCATAATGGCTCGTTCCGATAATTACTCGTTCGTAAACGGTAGCCCGAGTGAATGATTGGTAATCAGGGTCTGATAAATAATTTAAATCCGAATCGAGCTCGGTTCTTTTCGACGCGTAACATAACGACGTCCATGGAGAGTTCTGGGTCTCGAATTCAGTTTTGCTGGCCAAAAGGCAATTAACAGAGATTGTTCGGTTGCGTTTACCGTCGCCTTTCATCTGGAATTTGGAATACGGGCCGCGAGGTGGCCGTACCAAAATTGCCAGAAAGTCAATATCACCGCAACCGGGTAGTCGCGTGAAAGATTAATGAAAGTCCCAGAAGTTTCCCGGGACATTTGTCCGAAGAATTCGTTCGCGTTTCTTGAACCGTCCTTCTGGACGAAGATCGGTCGTTCACGAGCATGACTAAAAGACAAACGAGAACCGAGAGAGGAGGATGATACCCGTTAGCGAAGCTCTTTCCAAGCGACAAATGAATGAACGTCCCTGCCACGAACCAACGTTGGCCATTGTCTCGTGCCGGAACTTCCGGGCTACTGGTCGGCGCCATTGATTTTTCTCAGCTTTTACGCAAGCAGAGGAATCCTATAAGACACGCGGGGAAAATCGACCAGCATTTTCTTCCTGGGTTTTGTTCGCTACGTTCGCCCGTCGGATTCGAATCCAACGATAAATTGCATCGGTGACTTTTTGTCCCTAGATCTGTCGACTTATGGTACGAAACGAGCTGCTTTGTTACGCACAACGGATGGAAATGAATCCGGTAGAGGCTTTAAATTAGAGTACGGATTTACAGGGAATCGCGTGGGTCGCGTGTTTCGTATTTACCCGCCGTACGCGACGCCGAGGATTTATCGTTGTCGTTTTAAGAAGCAAGCAGGGGACGCGCGAGGGGGTTGTAAATCCTCGAACGGTGTCGAGCGAACTCCCGCGAAGCTGGAGAAATTCTTTCCAACGCAACTTCTTTTTCCCTGTTTTCGTTTCTTCCCTTTTCCAACCGAGTCAAGTTCCCCGACTCGGTCTCGCCGCATTATCGATGCAATCGCGTCGAGGCCGTGCAGCTTGGTCGTTGCACTTTTCCACGAGCATGGACTTCCAGCCATCGAAACGTTCTTTGTAAACAGCCAACGGGGAAATTGCGCCGGGTACGTAGACGGGGGAAGGAAATAACGATGGTCCGTCTCGTACGTACGATTTTCAATGCTAATTTCAAACATAACTACATAGCCGGTTCGCTCGCTGGTCTGGTTGCTTTCGTTGTCTGTGTAATACCGTCCAATTTCATGGGTGTCCGTTGTCTCTCGATTAAGAGAAGGCATAATGGCGGATACGTGCTTCGTTTTTCCGATTAAAATTTTCGTTGCTCCACGGATTTCATTTGTTCTGCTCTCTTTCTCTTTAAGTGTTGTTGTTCTTGCTTTTCTCGTTGTCGGGAAACTTCGTTTCGCTCTTTAGCCCGCCAGAGGGAAAATGGAAACGCATGTCGCGAAGGAAGAAACAGGAACGACCGCGAAATAGCTTCAGGTGGCCGAGGAAATATTCTGTTTTACTTGTATTAGCAGTTTTAACGCAGCCAGTCGACTTTGGGCTAGAAAAGAGACGAGTCAAGGGGTGAAAACGCGACTCGCGAACGGATGAAAGGAGTTCATCAGAGGGTGGGAATAGAAAAGAAGAAGAGAGAGAAAGATACATATTATTACGACGATAAGAACGCTTTAGTTGAGCCGTTGTTGTTCCTCCTTCTATTCGTTTTTTCTTCTTTTTTTTCTTTTCTTTTATTTACCCTCCGCCGTTCCAAAGAATAATTTCCTGTGCGGAACTACACGGTCCTCGTTTCCGACGCCGTTGTCCTACCCCCCTACTACAGACCGCCGATCAATATATGTATTCAAAAGGAACACCAGTACAATGCATGGATTCACGGATATCGCCGTAGCCAACGATGAAATTCATTTTTCCAAAGAAACTAGTTTCTATAATTGCGTCTTCCTGGAGGGATGAAAAACGCATCAACCCGTTCGAGTAGGAGGAACAGTGTCCGGGCCGGTCGTGAATATGTAGAAACGAGCTACAGGATTAAATTGACTTTTCTTACCGTCGGAATATAGTCCTGCCCGTTCTTAACTTTAATACCTAGTCGCTTGTTCACGAGAAGAAGCAGAGAAACGAGAAAGAATTTTTCTTTCGATGTTAAAGTATTTTCCACAGACATTTTTCAGACGTTGTAAACACGACATTGTCGTACGATTTATATTACGGTTGCTGGTCGATGATCGCGTAAACACGGGGAAATCGATCGCGGCGTCAAGAACGCATCGAGAACGCGATTTGTATCAGCCAGGAATCGTAGATGGTGTCACTCGTTGCTACGAGCAAACACGATGTTTCCCACTGGATGTCTGCGAGTTAGACGTTGTCACGATTAATGCCCCGTCGTGGGCGTGTCTAGGCTTTGCGTATTGTATATATCTGCGAGATAGACTGACGAAATGTGCATGTTTCTCGAATGCGGGTAACTTAATGGAATATAAAAATTGGCCGGTGGCGATTCGCGAGATAGAAGGTCGCAGCCCATGATTAAACTCGGCGACTCGATCCCGTCGCGTAACGATAATTGTTTGGCCTCCTTCCAAACGGAAAGACCACCGGAGGCAAACGATACGTTGTTAGTGCCTTAAACTATCCAATAAAGCTCGAAGCGGAGGTTCGTTAATATAAAGTGACAAAGCAACTAGGTAGAAGGAGGGACCGAGTTAAGTTCTGGTTGGCAGACTTTAAGGGACGATAATAATCGGCGAAACAAGATCTAAGATGCGCATACGGGTTGCCAGATATAAGAGAGAAGGATCGCTGGCTGACAAGAGACAAGCAAACTTAACGTCCGCAGGCGTCTTGGCGCTTACACGATCGGAACCTTGTCGACACACTTAATCCAGTATGCTCTCGACATGGTTATCCTCCATGCCGGCGTATACGATCCGTACATATTCGCGTGTATCTGCGATGCCGTTGCATAATCGTCTTACTGTACATATATCAAAGGAGTACAGATAGAGAGGTCGATGGATTCAAAGGGACTAGCCGATGCGTTTCCACGAACGGTAGTCAAAGCCTTGACGCAGAGAACGGTCGTGTACATGATCTCGACATTCCTAGCGTCGTACAGCTGGCTAAATGGAGTGGAGTTAGCGCTAGTACGGCCACGTGGTGCAGGTTACTGGTCTAGAAGGGACAGACGAATGGTACAGTAAGGGGGAAGAAATGGAAGAGCACCGGGGGATGGAGAGCGAAGGCTACGCTAGGATAAACGAGAGAAGACGAGGTTGAAGAAGATGCTAGCCAGAATTCAAGTTGGAAAGAGAAGTTGGTTAGAGAAAGTAGGAAGTAGAGGACGAAAGGGAGCAAGACGGAGAGGTTGGACTGGTTCGTGTGAACATAGCAGCGAGTAGAGCGCTGTAACACTCCCTAGAGAAGGTTCGTAGTGTAGGTGGATGATGTAGGCAGGGTGGGTTGAGCACAGAAGGGGCAGAAGGGGTACCGGTAGAAGCGAAAGGTGGGGTTGCCGCTCGATACCACTGCGGCACAGCCAAAGTTGAAGCTATACCGCTACGTCTCTTTCTCTCTCACTCTTTGTCTCTGTCTCTTTCTCTCTCTCTCTCTTTCACTCTCTCTTTCACTCTGTCTCTTTCTCTTTTTCTTTTTCTTTCTTCTTCGAAGCGTGTCGTTTTCTCTTTCTCACCCGATTTCACCGTCTCTGTCCTTCTGTGTATATTTACCTTTTCGTTTCTCTTTCTCTCGATTCTCTCGCCTTTCCTCGCACATACGAAGAGAGCTATAGCAAACGGCCTACAGCCTTTGCCCGGTATCTACCCCTAAAATCTACCCTACGCTTCCTCCGTTTCACCTCTCGCGCTCACCCGCCTCATCCCTTGGAATCCCTCGAGGGGATCTACCAACTGCGCTCTTTAAACAACGAGACACCTTTCCCTCGACTATGTCTCAATTCTCGCCCGGAAGAGGCCCGATCTGCCTCGTCTTCTGGGTAACCTGCACACATCACTGTGCTCTCGTCGTCTTCGCGTACAAACCCTGACGTTGAACCTCCTCCTCTTATACCGTGCTCGTCGATTGTTCGCGCTCGCTTCTGTCCTTTATTCCTTTGCGATCTCTACAATCTGATCTTTCTATGTAGTTCCTACCTACGGGATCGATCTTTGTAACTCTGAAAAAGAACATCGTAGCGAGCGCTGTTGCTCTTTGAGCACTCGACGATGAGTAACGTTTCCGTTTCACTGTCCTTATTCTTTGTTCGTCGAGCGACGACACCGATGATACCTCGCGATATCTTCTTGGGGACGAGGATTCAGCAAACGGTAATTACCATCGAATCTGAACGATCCGAGAGAAATGTAAAGCGCGCGAAAGCCCCGAGCGTCAAACGAGGAAACGCGTCGTGCTCCACGCTCGTTTCGCGCTGGCTCGTGTAATTACAAGAACGTGGATGAACATGGAACGACAAAAGCGAAAAACGAGCCGGTTAAACGGGGGAACGCAACGTCTCTCTCTCTCTCTTTCTCTCTCTCTCTCTTTCTCTCTCTCTCTCTCTCTCAGTGCGACGTCGCAGAGGTTCGTTAACCGGCTAAACGCGCACGGCCGCGAATAACCAGCCACGAAACGCGAACGTTTGATGCGATCGGTACGACCGTTCGAAAGAGGCCGCGTGTCTAAACGCGAAACGACCGACCACCGAATCAACCGGGTCTAAAACGGTCCAGTGTTTGCGCGAATTCGTTTGTTTGGCAACGCCTGTTTGCCCGGAGGTGATCAATAATTTGATCGACCACAGCATTTTCGTATAAATTAAACATATTTGCAGGACCGGTGACGCTATGAAATCGAACGTATCAATCAATGGCCCGTGGGTCGCAACTTCCATCGAGAATCCTTTCCAACCCTTCCCCCAAAATCTCCTTCTCTTTCCTCAGTTTCTTCGTTCTAGGCCACCAAATTTATCGAAGATTTATATTTGCGGAACGTGAATTATACCCGGCGTCAGGTGTTCGATTTTTCTTCGCCGCGAGGAGCTCGCCCGTACTGTTCGTCCTATTTTTCACGGACACGCGTTGCTCGGTGTTCCGAAATTCTTCCCTGCCATCGTCGACTGGTTTCCCCGACAGCTACCTTCTCTCCCTGCTATCCGTTCGTGTCCTCCAGGGAGCAAGGGAGCCGCATACTGTGCGTGGAAATTGGCAAAAGGATTTTCCTGGTGTACCTTACGCCATTCGACTCGACCCTGGAATTCTTGATACGGAAACCAAAGGGGGTGAAACTCTGCGGTGAAACTCTGGGGTAAAACTCTGCCGATTGAATCCTCTTGAATTAACCAGAAATTGCTAGATCGTTGTATAAATTTGGTACATCTGACACCGCGTATCAACAAAGTTCGTTGAACGCGACGCAGAATTCGTTGTTACCATATTTTCACGTTACAAATGGCCCTTCGCTTCCGGCGTCCTTCTCTCGCTCACTGCCGGCGCGCATATTTTTTCCCGGTTGTCCCGCGCACGTTCGCCCTCGGTTTTGCTTACTCTCACTCGAATTCTGCTTCGATCACCCTTCTGTCCCTTTCACTCTCTTCTGTCCTCTTGTGTTCTTTCACCTCGTAACTTGCCCCTCTTTCTCTCTCCCCCTATCTTTCCGTCTCTTTTTCTATCCCTCGTTCAGCCCCTTCGTTCTTGATACTCGTGTCCAAAGGTCTGAGCCCACTCGTATCACAGACATAAACCGTTCCCGGTTTTCTTTGTTACACCAATTCCTCGGTGTCCTGTGATTTACCATTCTCAGCGATCACTGTGCGTTAGGCGAGCACGCTCGCGAATTATACAGTACAATTCGTAGGTAGTTCTGACTAATTTGATTTGTAAGCAAAACACACGGAGTATGGCGCATGCAATGAAGCGTATACTACGATCAAATATCCCCCAGCTTTTCCGTCGGCGACCGTGTGACCCGACGCAAAGTTCAAGGAACATGCACGGCACGCTTTCAAGAGAAAATACTCGCAGTGGTGAAAGTACAGCCTCGGATGAGCCGTGAATCGTTTCGTTTCGTTCAAATCGTAATTAACTTCATAACCGATGTTTTATTGAATTTAGTTTTGGAAAAATCAACGAGTCCTTGAAAAAAAAAAAGAGAGAAAAAGTCTCCTATTCAACTCGATATCCTTTGTCCTCGAAAACTAGATTCCAAAATTGAGATATGTATCTTAACCAATTCCGAAACGACAACCAAACGGAACTTCATCCATTTACCTGACCTATTCATCCACTTTTCCAATACATTCTGATCAAATTCTTTCATTCTGTATCAAAATCAACGTTAATCCGTCGTTCAGGATCAACGGTGCCCTAGAATCGGTTGAATCCTATTCAACAGACCGGGGCTCTCGATGCGCCGATTCGATGGTGGCGATTCGAAACCGGGGCTATCGCGAGATTTATTTCGCGCTGCGACAGAATCGTCGGACATACCGTTGCTAGCGACGCGGTCGGTGGCTTTTTTTCGCAAACGCGACTGTTTCACTTGTCGGAACAAAGCGGAGAAAACAAAAGCGACTAGCATTTTGCCGGCAAAGGTAAAGGGGTGAAATGGCGGCAACGACTAGTGTTGTTTTCTCGTGCTCGCTATATTTCCAGCCGCTTTATGCGCTTACACACTCTCTCTCTCTCTCTCTCTCTCTCTTTTTCTCTTTTTCCACGCTTCTCCCGTCTACAACCTCCGAGAGCTCGATAACGATTAATAATTTTTTCATCGCGCTTCACCCAGCCAACGGATCTCAAAGGGAGATAACGCCAAGTTGTAGCCACGACGAGAAAACCACTGAAGCAAAGGTGTTCCAGCTCGAGTTTGCGGAAAGCCTTGCAGAGTGTTTTCTCGTTGAAACCACTGCCAGCTCATTGCTCGAGGTTAAAATGTTTTTTCCGCTCGATAAAGGGTGGATGATACGCACGTTGTAGAAGGTTGATTAAATCGCGAATAGTTGTTTGAGCACTCGAGATTGGCGAGTACTCGGAACTATTTGACAAGTCTCGAAGAGATCGTTCTCTTTTGTTGAAAGAATGGATCGTTGAATGTTACCAGACTACTACCGAGGTTTCAGGTTTACTTAACAGCAGTGTCTGACAAGCAGTTTCTTTTTAAAACGGGTCTACCATTAATAATCTCGAATTGTAGGATTCTAAAACTCTTCCTCCAACTTGCAAAACCTCCACCAATCAAATTCTCCAAATTCTCCGGAGCATCGATCATAGCAGGAGCGTTCGGTTCAAGCGCCACGCGATATTTCTGCGAAACTTCTATGATATTTTTCTTTCCTCGATCCCTTAGCGTGAAAGATGATGGAACGATTGCGTCACGGAGTAAATCATGGTTGCCGAGAGCGAAGTTGACCAGTTCCGATGATCGATCACGCCTCGGTCGAACGCTTCTCGAAATATGCAAGCCGACAAATATGAAGTCGTCGCGAAATCAATGCTGTGTAGCAAGCGCGTTATGGCCGAGCCGTGATCGTGTATACGCGGCTCGCCTTGTTAGCGTCGTTTATGGGAGTGTTTGAACAGCGTTTCGGCTTGAAGGGCGAGCACGTGTCACGAGCACCCATGACCGACGTGTTTCATTACGGTGACAGTGCATCGACGATCATCGTATTGTTGATCGCCCGGTAACTTTGTACCCAACAAGTTTCAGTCGATCCACGTCACGAGCACTCGCTAAGGACGCGAAAATTGCTCGATCGAGAAGCGTGTGTAGTTGTGCAAGAAATATAGGAAGATAGAAAATTCGATTATCGAATGAAGCTAAAAATTTTACATTTAGCGTCCACCCTTTCCCTCCCTCTAACATTTTAAATTTCGCTTCGATCGGCCACCAAGGACATTTCGAAACTGAGACGAGACTTCAGTCAGGGCTGCAAGAGCATAGAATGCTGTATGTTTAACGAATGCTCCATCTATGCAGCTATTTAACGCTACGATTTAAAATCTCGCTGCATTTCTACCGCGAACACTGTTCGTTCTTCGTTTCATTCTTTGGGTGGAACAAAATTTTTTGTCGCGTATCGCGCGCGGAACTTTGAAGCAGCGGCAACACTTCAACCGGCGTAAACAAGGGTTGGCAGTGCGTGGATGCTGCTTCGCGCGAGAAGCAGCGTGAGAGGAAACACGAGGGAACGGTGAAATATCGGCAAATATTTAAATAAGCCAACGAAGACGGATTCTATTTTACTCTCTGTCACGTTGCTCCCTCCAGACCGTCTCTCTCACGAACGTACGCGAGTAGACGTGACGTGTGTTTATAAGGAGGGACGGGAAACCTTTCGAAAATGCCACCGAACGTGAATGCTTTCGGTTAAAAACTAAACTATGCAAGGGTTAGAGCACGCGTGAAATCTTCATAGAAGTAAACAACTCTTGGAACCGACGATCTCGGTGCTTCGTGGCAGATTTGTGTCTTTGAGATCAGAAGCTTCTCAGTTTAACGTCAAACTATTAACTCATCGAAAGCATCTGAAATCTGTATACTTTACTGTTTCACCGAAGGAGTATTCACGATTTCTTCGTTCTCTAATTGAGATACAATTAACAGAATTCCTTGTCGTTAACGACCTAGACGTCGATGCGACATTAAAGCCTCTTATAAAAAAAAAGGGCAAACTCATTTTACACAAAAAAAAAAAGAAAAAAAACACAAGTTCGTGATTTCACATCACTCGGAAGGAGAGGATCGATCGTAAACAGCTCAAAGATCCTGGCCATCTTTCAAACCTTTTACGATATCGTCTCAGCGAATCGACTTGACCCACTACTCGACCGAAAGAAGCTTTTCGCCATGGAACCTCGATCACGATGATCGAAGAGCACTTTAACAATGGCAAAATTAGTAGCCATTACACAGTTACCACCTGATCGATCGCTTTTCTTCGTTCGACACTCGAAAAAGTACGACGCCAAAACATTCGATCCACTCTAATCGGACCGTGAAAACCATCTCACCAATTAACGTTTACAAACCTACGTTTTCTTCTATTTTATACAGTTGGTAGTCTCGATCGATGCCGAACCGAAAGGTATTTCGTGCGATTTAATAACGTCGAGATCTCGGCAATGTCGAGAAAATGGAAGGGCGGTATAGTTGATGAATGAAAAAAAGAAGAAGAAAAAAAAAATGCAAGGAAAAAGAACGGAAGAGAAAGGCAGGACGAAATAGGGAATTCTTTGATTTCCTAGTTGAAAGGGCAGATTTTTCCTCGGGCTCTATTCTAGTTTTACACGCCGCCCCCGTTAAACTTTTGACCCATTGTGCATTGTTCAGCATACTCGCCACGGCTCATTTCGACCAACTTTCCACGGCTTATTGGATCCACGGATCGCGCGATGCGTCTCCGTTTCGTTTCCCGTCGCATAGCCCGGAGAAATAAAATTTTTCCCCAAGCGGGAAGAGTCGTGGAATCGAAACGGGAAATTATATCCGCTCGCATAGACCGTTCGTTCGCGTTCATCAGTTGATAACTCGATGACTGTTCGACCGAAATACGCGACCACGCGATTCGGTCGTTTAATTAGCCTCCAACGATCTTTCGCGGTTGAGGTGGCTACGGTGGAGATCTTCCAGGTCGATTGCTCTGGTTAAAACTCGAACTTTCGTGCCCGCGAAGTGCGGTAAAAACAAGAAAGAAGAAGCTACTGGAGAATTCAGAGAATGACGATAAGTTTTAAGGGAAGTTGAAGTCTGAAAAGAAGAAAACATAAGATGTTAGGTTTACGGTGTATCTCTTGTGCGTTCCAACTTCTTGCCGACCCAGTCGTCCGATAGTAGACGTCGTCTTACACTGCCATCGTCGAGAATTCGTCGTCGGAAAGTAGAAATACGAGCGCAAGGACAGTCCAAAGAAGATTGCCGCGATTTTCATAATTTATCGAGTACCACTGTTTGAATTACCCGCGGCTGTACATTTCGCGAGGAAAAGTACCACGACATTGCCGTCGGCCGAGAGGAGAAAGAGAGAGCTTCTGGTCGCGTTGGAACAATACTTTCTCTTCTTCCTGCGCGACGAACAAGATCCAGGTATAAAAGTAAATGGACCAAACCCTGCCGCCGTTTCCACGTCCCACTGGTCCGTAGCTTTTTCAAATATTATGAAGTCCGTAGTTTGTAAAAAATTTAAAATCCAACCGAGTTTTCCTCTATTGTTCCACGGCTTTTTTTCATCCTCGTTCATTTGTTTTTCACGATCTCGTCGTTCGTGAAACGTCACCGAGCGAACCGAATTTTCCAATTCCGATCCGCGACACCGGTTTTCAGCGTTTCCGACGGTGCACGCGTCGGGCGTGCCGAGCGTGTACGTGTCGGGTGTGACGCGTCTTGTAACGCGAGTCCTGAATCCGGGTTAAAAGCTGTGTACACCTCTCGCGTGCGAGCTGCAAAATTAGGAGAAGAGAGAAGAAAGGGACTTTCTAGACAAAGAGTTCGGAAAAAGGAGAAAACGTTGGGAAGAAAAAGAGAGACGGGGCAGAAAATCCGAGAAAGGAGAGGCAGAGCTTTTGGATCTCCCAGAGACGCGACACAGAGGGATCGAAAATAGAGCAAAAAGTTTGAAGATTTTTGAGAAAACGAAGGAACGTCGTACCGAGGCTGTCTAAGAGACGAAGAAAATCGTGCAGGTGCGCGACGCTAAAAACGAAACGACGGAGTTAAGATTAAAGGAGACGGAGAGAAAGAGGTTAGAGAAGCGCGTCGCTGAGGGGAAAAAAAACAAGCGGTGGGAGAGAGGAAAGCGGAGGATTAATAGAGGTTGAGAAGGAGAAAGGTGGAGAGAACGCGCGGAACTCGCGGCATCTGTGCCGAGGAATACTCGAGCACTTTTCCTCCGCTCGGCTGGCAAACGTTTCGGGACTCGCGTGGAAAATGTTTACCGGCAAAAGGCGGCCTCGCGCGAGTGGCTAGGCCTTCCTTCCCCTCTCCGTTTCTCTCGGTACCTCTGGTCTAATACCGAGAGACGCGAAACGAGAAAAGTACAGAACCGCGACCGATCCACGGCCGACTTGACTCCTCTGGAAGCGTGTTGATATTCCGGTCGTAATGAGCTCGTCGAACTTCTGCATTTGCCCGTGCCGCTGCGTTTCTATGTAGGTTAGAGGCATATCTAGGCGGAGTAAGCTGGAGAAGACAGAGAAGGAGGATCGAAAACGTAGCATTCGTATGTACATCTAGTTCCCCGGAATCCACGGGGTGAGCCTGCGACGACCAAAGCGTTTCCGTGGTTGCGCGAACCGCCGCTGTGAAATTAACAGAATTTCCCTTGCCATCCCCTCGCGTCGCGTTCCAGCCCCCGTTCCCCCTTTCTTCATTAACCCTCCACTGTGTTTCTCTAATTCGTTTTACGGGGTAATGAAAACTACGGCTGAAATTGCGCGACGTGACGCTTTGTCTTGGCCCCCGAAAACCGAGCTCCGAACCCAGAGTTACGAACCATTTCGCCACTGTTTCGTAACGCGAGAATGGCCAACCATTGCGCACCCCACCCACCACTTTTATGGGGCGACCATTTCAGTTCGCGGAGTTCCTCGAGGCGTTGGTCGTATCGAGGCTGGTCCGGGTTGTTCGATGTTATCGAACGAAGCTTCTTGTTCGCTGGTACTAGCTACAGAATTTTCTAAGTCTGCGATTTATGGTTATATTTAGACCGGTGCGGCTGCGATTAATTTTGATACGGTATCGATGTTTGGTTACGCAGGAACCATGAGACTCTTGAGTAGAAGAAGGTACATTTATTTTCTCAAACACCTTGGCATAACATAATTTCGAACTTGAGCGTAGATTAATTTCTCGCGTTTATTACACAGATTCCATCCTCTCGTGGCTTTCCCTGCGAAAACACGCCCAGCGTGAAATTCCTGCTGTCGACTGTTTCCATGAAACGCAAAGAGTGCACGGGATCGCTGATGCGTTGATGCATTCTTTTCTTTGGTCCGTCGCGTTCGTTTCACGTTTCGTCGACCCGTACCGCGCGCCACTCTTAATTTCCTCCTTTTGTGGCGTAAATGAAATCGCGCAGTGCGACGATCAGTCCGAACGCCGAGAGCAGGGTCATTCCCGAGTTCTGTTTAGAATGCCAGGCGACCATGTTGGAATTTTTAGGAATTAAATTCCAAACGTTGGCTACCGATGCCTTTCCCTTCGGAGACCTTCCTCTTACCGCTTCGCGTCGTTAATTATAATCCAACCATGCACTTATGAGACGTTCCGCCACTATCGAAACACCTTTTTCCTACAAAATATTTTCGCGCGACGTTGAAGTCGAGCAATCTCGGAAATTTTTGCTCTCCAAGTTACCCTCCTTGTGTCATCCTTATTCCAGGGAAAATTGGTGTCACCTAGTTTTAGGTGACACGCTGTTCGATATGTTAGAACACGTTAGACGCTGTCTCCTTCGATGTGCTGTCAAAATGAAAAATTCTTTCTAAAGGACAGGTGAATTTAAGGAAAAAGTAAAAACCACGTACCGTATGAATCATTATTGAGATCTATCACTTGCTGTCACGGTAAACATCGATTTGTACAGATTATATCGATAAACCGACAGATAGACGAATAAACATTGAAAATGGACGTATCTTCGCTCAAATATCGTCACACGCGTTTCACTCGAATTCGTCTAGATATAGTTTGCAGCTTCGATTGGGAAAACGTTCGATTCGAGCGATCGCGCGACTGGCTCAACGTGTCGATATCGGTCGGCACCTTTTCAATTAAATCGACACCGATAGCAGGTACAGAAGTACACCTATCATCGGTATCCAGGCACCTCCAAATCCCCGAAGAGAGAGCGGAAGTGTGAAAGAGAGAGAGAGAGAGAGATGAAGCGCGAAAAGGAAACAGAAAATGGAAGCTTTTATGTACACACACACACACACACACACACACACTTGTAGCACACGTATCCACCTGAACAAATACGTATACTTATACATACGTATACATGCAACGTCCAAGTGGAGGAAATAAATCGTTTACCGACAGAGACACCCGTCGCGAGCGGATCTTCACGGTTCAGGGGGATCGAGACGCGTTTCTGCTCCGCTCGTCTCCTTTTCTCTTCGATAAAATATACTTAAGCCACGCTTCGTCGAACCGCTTTCCTTCTCTCGCCACCTTCTTCTACCATCGGCTCGCTTTTGCCGCGAAAAATATATATGGCTATTGGCCCAGCAAACACAGAGTGGAAAAAAAAAAATAGTGGAACAGCCTGAGCCTGGCAAGGCTGACTATAAAGGATCGTGTGTGTTCCGTCTGCGAGGAATTTCTTCGACTTTGCTGGAAATTGAGGCCGAGTTGGCGCGAAGGCAAGTCGACGTCGTATCCTGGCGGAGAGGCGCAATAAATATCCATCGGACGGGCCAGGTGTTAAGAAAATGGATCAACTTAGCGTCCCGGATAAAATTGAGTGCAGCCGGCGAGTGCGTTTGATTTATAGCCCGATCCGCGGGATATTACTCACTCGACGCTGACGCGCGTCTTTTGCCTGACCTTACGACGCCACCTCTCGTCTTCTACCGTTTCTTTCTTCTCGTGCGTTCTTCTTATTATTTCTTCTCCTTCTTTTCCCTCGCCGTTCCTCGCGAGGCGTTATTATCACCGTCAGCGTCGCGCGAAGGAAATAACGCGGTTTCTTTCGTCCGTTTCGCTCGAAGCGTAGACGTTTCCGAGATAATTTATCGCGACGACTTCTCGCGATGGTATTACCCGGCGCCGAACGTTATTGCTTTCCAAAGCGACAGCTCGTGACGCGTTGAAAATCGTTTAGAATTGACCCTGGGAAAAGAATAGGTCGCTCGTCCGACGAAGACGTACACCTATGATCGTCGAAATAACCAGACACGCCCAGGGAAATGTATTCAACCGTGGCGCGAGAAATTAGCGAAAAAAATGGCGGGTAATTACGGACCGTGGCCTGGGAAAGAGTACGCTAGCCAGTCCTATGCGCTGGTTATTATTCCGAAGGTGTACCGAGTGGCGTAATTAAACCAGAGCCAGGGTGCGCTGCTTTTTTTTAAAAACATCGAGATTCGATGTTTTGCCGTCTCCCTTTGAATTTGTCGTTAAATCATACACGATCCGGTTGCTCGTTTTAAGGAGATTAAGGGATGTAAAAGGGATGTAATTTGAAAGCAATAAAAGGACCTTGATACCGTTGAATTTGAAATTGAATGGATTATTAACGCAATCGTGTAGCAGAGGATTTAAATATTCTCTGCAACGACAATGTCGTTAAACGAGGGAATTTTAACAATTAGTCGCACAGAGTTACTCGCCGCGGTGGGAAACGGCGAGAAAATTTCGCGGCGCAAACACGTGAAGCTTTTGAAATTCAGTGTGTTGGTATCAAAGACGTCCGGGAACGCGGCAAGGAACGGAACGAGCGGTGTTTAAGCGCGTAGAGCGTGGCAAAGCTCATGGGATCGTCGAGATCACCGCGCAAGCGACGATGCCGGATTACAAATTAAGAAGAACTGTAATCCCCGCCTCGCGTTCACGATTCCGTGCAAACGGTCTAAGTGGACAAAAGCGTGAGCAGCTTCGTCGTAAATTCCCGCTGATGTTTCAAATCGTTCTTCGGAACGCTGCTTTGATGTTTTTCATTCGGTTAACGATTCGAACGGATTTGTTCATCGCAAACAAAATCAGCTCATTGTCAGCGATTGACGAAACAATCTGATTCGTCAAAATCGCAGATATTTAAATTTCATTTTAATTTCGTTCAAAAATCTGGTATTCCGAGTTTTTTCTTTTTTTTTTTTTTTTGTTAAAATACTGGCAAGATATTCAGCAATGGCCAATAAAGTTGCACCACTTCTGAAAAACACGGTTTGTCGAATATTTAGATACCTTGCAAACTTTGTAGTTACACGTTACGGTAGTTATGGTTTTTTAACAATTTTGAGTAATCTTATTTTTCAGTTGTTCACACAAATTGTTTCACAGTTACGTATGTTTTTCAGTTTTGGAAAACCATTCACAGCTTGTGCAAGGTGGTGCAGTTTCTATGGTCGTTACTGTAAATCTTAATTATTAAATTTAGCATAACGTACGTACACACAGAGATCCCAATCTGAATTTGTTAACTTTCATTCTTACAATACTTGCACCGCGATGTGCCTCGTTAAAGCGTAACAAACGAGCGCCCCATTTATCGTTGCGATCGTTCCGGAGTAATCAGTATTTCGAAACAAAGGAATAAAAAAATCCTTGCGATTAACGTTAGCAACTGTACGTCGACAGTGCTTATCGTAACACGCGTTGCCAGACGGCGAGAGGGAATTTCTATCGACCGAGCTTTCGCGGAGTAGCTCGAGTACCCTCTTACCAAGGGTGTCAAGTCGCCTGGGGTCGTTCCTAGCCGGCGTGTAAAAGCATCCCTGGGCAAACACGTGTGTTTTTACTCGGTCTGATATATCCTGACGGTTACAGGCTCGTCGCGTTGAACGTGACGCTGTAACAATCGCCGTAATCACCCCTTGGTTGCGGTGTCATTCTTCGATAGGGAAACCAGAGACGTCCCTCGACGGGAATGCTGCGACTTCTCTCTTTCTACCCTCTAATCCCCTAAGCGTGGCTGGTCGAGTAGTTCTCATTGCCCATTCATTTCGCTGTTTTAACGATACGCGCGTCTGGAATTTTGCAACAAATTCCAACGCGCTCGAGCCTCGCTTTTTTCACTTTCCCTCTCGTTCCGTTACGGATTCCCAAGGTTAAAGAAGAAACAAAAGGAAAGAGAAAAGGTAGCATCGCTCGAAAAGAATTAAGACTTTCCAACGCGCAAGTACTTATATTCGCGATTACTGGGAATCGGCTTTAGTCCTGCCTGGAATCGGATTTACCGGCTAAGTAGTTCAGACTTATTTTAGTCAGACCTCAAATTATCGAGAATTTCCTGGAAGCTTTGACGATCAGCCGAAGTCCCTGTCTGTTCACGCTCGGAGAGATAATAGGAGAAATGTTAATTTAGGATATCCTATCGTCGACCACGTTCCGTTAATATCGTCCGACACCAGTCTCTATTGATTGCCGCCGATTTACAGGCTTCTCGGCGGTCGCGTTATCGTATCAGCCGGATAAGAAGAAACACCGAGTGATCATCGGTACTCTGTTTCTCCTTCAAAAGGATGAATCTCATCTCTCAAACGAAGGAAACCTCGGTCTCCGGCTTTCGTCCTTTCCTACTGCAATGATATCCACGCTCAAAGGGGAATCATTAGAAAAAAAAACATTAGTTCCGAGGCGTACAGAGAAAACGCTCGCGCTTTTGACTCAAAGGATTCCCCCTGACCGTTAGAGGGTCGTTTCACGAGACGTGACGGTCCAACAATTGGTGGGGTGGCGCCTTCCTTCAGCGGTGTCCTTTTTCGAAGAGGAAAATTGCGACGTGTCCCGGCGAAAACGTGACGCGCCAACCAACCCTTGTTTCCTTCCGCACACCCGCGACCCTTTCCTTCTCTCACACTTGCCGGGCACGATCATTGCTGCGTAACCCTGTCGCTCCTTTATTCCGGCTACGTAGTGTCTCGGGAGGACCGGTTACACTAAATGTTTCTTCTGATATCGGCTGTCTCGATAACGACGGACGAGTGTCGTTCGCACGCGACCCAACCAGAATTCATTTTGGTCTCTGACATCTGGACGTCTTCGTGGACCGTCTTCGGCAAAGAGGACGTCCTCGCGAGACTGCTAATAACCGGTCCACGGTCCAATCAGAAACGCGGCGGACCGAGGGTCGGTTTTTCGCTACGGGACAGTGCCAAGCCCGATAACCTCGGTGCACATTTTAACCATTAAGGGTAGCTGGCACGTTGTAACGTACGCCCGTGGACGAGCACTCTTTGGAAGAGAAAATTGCGTTCCGACGTGAACGTGACGCGTCCTCCGCGTTCCCGGACTTACCATCCGGCTCGTTCGTTTTCTCCCCTCCCACTTGAGGGAATGAAAATCCCAAGGCGGCGAGTGTCAGGTCGCGAAGAGACGCCCAAGCGTGTTCAACATTTAAGGCGCAATCTAATTCAGCCCGCTGGCCAAACGTCGGCTGGATTTGAGTAATTAAGCGCGGCTCGACCGATGTTATTGCACGAGGGAACAGGGGCGGCTTATTCAAACGTTGCAACATTCCGCGACGAACGTGTAACCTTGGCGTTGCCGCCTCTTCCTAGCCAGACGGAACGAGCCTCGTAAATTTTGGCTGGCTGGATTATTAAATATACTCGTCGCGTCTTATGCGCCTGTTACTTCAACCTTGGACCTTTGTCAACGTCCTCCGCGAACAAATCTCGTGGGACGTTTAGCAAGATCCGAGCTTGTTTAATATAAAATTCTGTTGGAACATTTTTGCGAACACAATGAACGTCTAATTGATGGAACGTGACTTTAATTTTGCACCCCAATTGTGCAACTCGAACCGTACTCCGTTCAAAGGTTTAGCGAAATTTCAACGACAATTTTACCTTTGACAACATCCATCCGTTATTGACACTGTTTCCCGACATTGTGTACGTACTCCAGAGGGTCTGAATCCCTAGGCCAAGCCCATACCCGAATCTCTGTAGGTCTTGTCCTGTTCCATGCAGGCTGTCCAATTAAAGTTGCAACCAGAGGAGAGAAACGCTCTAGCCGGTGTCGCAATTGCAGTTGCATGCCTTAACTCGACTCTTCCCTTAACCAAAGCGAGCCCTGCAAGAGTCAGCGGTGACAGTTAATTGACCGTTTTATAACTCTGCTTTGTAACGCAAGCACACGCTTGCACCGCAATTGCGTTCGCTTTGATGCGTTCTGGAAACGGAAGCGGCGAGTTACTTAAGGCAAAAAGCAAGTTTACGAATTCGGTGCATCGTATCGCATCGCGATACAACAATTGAACAGAATTGCTATTAGAAATTGGCGAAGCGTTGCACGCTTCGTCCCGTCCGCGAAAACATCTCGCGGAACAGGTATCTTTGATGAAATCTTAAACGCGGCAAATTTACATTATCATCCAAGATTCACCGACGAATCTTCATCGGTTACCTCTTCCATCGCATAAATTCGCAGTTTTTTCAGCCGGAAACCACTCTGATTCCTTCAACGCTGGTAAGCAAAGAAGTCTCTCCTTTATGGTTTCATCTCGATGCCCGCGAGGCCGCAGCGATTTCTCAGAGACGCTATTTCCTACTGCAAACCCGAAACGGGTCCCGCTAGTTTCCGACGATAAATCGGCGCTCAAAGAGCCGCTCGCGGGCCGAAGTATCCGGTTCACCGGTGTGTCCACGCCGTTTCCACCGGGGGTAGCGAGCTCGAAAAACGATTAAAAACCGTTAGTCGCCACGAATCGAAATTCAAACGCGGTTCACGAGTTCGATCTGTGTAATTAAATGCTCGTCGCGTCGCGTGAACTTTTTTTTTTTTTTTTTTTCGTTGCCTGGGAAAGTCGAACATGAGCGCGTAATCTGTGCACGTTCTCGCAAACGTGTACGCTTCGACACGCTGCTTGCCAAACTTTGCGAGTAAAACGCATCTTCCAGGTACCAGTTTTGTCATTAAACGAACCAAGAAATTTGTCTTATATCTTCCACGTCCTTCGTGTAAATAATTTTAATTACTGTATTTTGGGTGGGTCTGTGGCTCGACCTGCGTCTCTTGACGAGTGACAGAGACCAGACCCAAGTGTCCATCGATTAGGGCCACGGTATCGTTTCACCTTTCGTGTAGAACAGTTCGCTATTAGTTTCGAAAGTATCGGGACGTATCGTTTATCAAGGTACGCTCCAATAAACCATACTGTACAAGATAATCGATAAATAAAAATTAGCGTCCATATCTGTGTGAAATTTTTCGCGTAAAACTCTAACGAGCTTTCTCGTTTCAAGTGACGCGTCACGACGAATGGCGGAGCATCGTTCTGGAACGCGTAACCGTGAATTAGCTGTCGGCGCGAGTGGTTAATCACCTTAGATCACCTCCTATATTATCATTCCTTCTAACTGTTACCTAAAATAATATTTAGTTAGAAACAGGATAGAGGATAGAAACTCGTGAGCTCTTCTATTGCCGTAAAGTATCATCTTAAGGGCAAGCAAAGCTTCTGCGAGGAAATGCACGCACAGACAACATCGCTTCAACCAAGAAACGATTCTTCTTTCCTCGCCCATGTCGACGGTCGAATTAAAAGAACGAAACCACGAACGTACGCCACGTAACGGCGATACGCTACCGGCAAAAATCACGCTCGTCACCGGATATCTTTACGGTCTCCATCTGGCCGCGAGGGGCTTTCGCGAGCACCTTTACGACCACCGCGAACGACGCTATCCGTTTTCGCCCGTACGCGATATCACTGGTCTCGACGACACGAATACGATCGCGTGTTACCGGAAGCTACTCTCCGCGAGACGAAAAAGCGAGACCAAGAAACGAGCCAGCTAGCTTCGCGGACAATTTTTACGCACCACACGAGGAGAGTTTTAAAACCGCGAGAACAAGGCGCAAAATGTATCGCGACCTGTTCCTTCGACGTGTTAATTTCGTTATACCTTTCAGTAACGTTTCAGTAACATCGTAAAGAAGTTTACGATATTGATGGCGTGGTAAAAGGGTGTTATTATTTCAGGACGTGATTCGGGTATCGCTTAACGATTTCTCGACGATAAAAATGGTAGCAGTGTTTGAGGTTTAAAGGGTTTATAAAAATCGCTTGAAACTTGAAATAGAAGCTTAAACGGAAATACATAATGCAGTTTCACAGAATTGAAGACCTTGGGTTCGAAACCGGTCAGGATTTTAAAGTTTATGGAAAATCGAATGAAACAATTGTGGGACGATTACAAAAATCAAAACAGAGGCGATGGGAACGCCTGGGAAAACTGTGAACGAAGAGGGTTTTTCCTAGGCAGAGGGATAGGAGATTTGATAGTTGATCGTCAAGCTGGCAGAACTTCGTAGAATAGAGGAGAAAATTGTACGACGTTCCAACGAATTCTACACGGATTTAAATACATTGTTACTGGGAACAGATTAGTTTACTTTGCGACGCGATAATCATCACGNTTTCAGTAACGTTTCAGTAACATCGTAAAGAAGTTTACGATATTGATGGCGTGGTAAAAGGGTGTTGTTATTTCAGGACGTGATTCGGGTATCGCTTAACGATTTCTCGACGATAAAAATGGTAGCAGTGTTTGAGGTTTAAAGGGTTTATAAAAATCGCTTGAAACTTGAAATAGAAGCTTAAACGGAAATACATAATGCAGTTTCACAGAATTGAAGACCTTGGGTTCGAAACCGGTCAGGATTTTAAAGTTTATGGAAAATCGAATGAAACAATTGTGGGACGATTACAAAAATCAAAACAGAGGCGATGGGAACGCCTGGGAAAACTGTGAACGAAGAGGGTTTTTCCTAGGCAGAGGGATAGGAGATTTGATAGTTGATCGTCAAGCTGGCAGAACTTCGTAGAATAGAGCAGAAAATTGTACGACGTTCCAACGAATTCTACACGGATTTAAATACATTGTTACTGGGAACAGATTAGTTTACTTTGCGACGCGATAATCATCACACGATTCGTAATATCTTCTGTAGTAGATTAATATTTCGTGCGAATCGCAAAGGTTGAAACGATAACGTTCCCGAAAATTTCGACGTCCGCAATCTTGGCCAGTGCCGATTATTAAACGCGAGGTAAAACGTACAAGCTGCATCTTCGCGTCGGGATTCTATGAAGCTTTCAACAGGGGACGCCTAGGACGCGAAGCTTTTAATAAGAGCGATCATCGAGCAAGATGGTGCAGGTGTTGTTTGAAGGAATTTTTAACGAGCCGGGAAACCGACCTTCTCCGCTTGGAAGTTTATAACGCGTTCGTTTATTAACACCGAGAACGATTTCCCCAGGCTGCGATCATTGTTTATGCAAAAGACGGCCGCAGAATGTGCGCGCGACTGCGGCTGTCTCGTTGGTGCACGGGAGCTGCAGGCGTTTCGAGGCCCAATTAACGGCGTGTCGTGCGGTCGGCAAACGAGTTTTCGCCGGTGGAGAGGCGTCAAAAGGTGGCCGGCTTGCCCGTTCAGCCCTATAACGTAGTTACGCGTTAATTGCGAAAACCGCTCGAAACGGGTTAAGAATTAGCTAAAGCTGACATGCTCACGAATTCGAATTCACAAATCGATGGTGGTGTTGATCGTTTCGCGTGCCTCTGCTTTGCTCGTTGAATCAACAACCCTTTCGGAGGGGTTGTTTCGAAAGAATCGGAGCGGTGGTTAATTATTCTTCGGGTGGATAAGCGGAAAAGTTACCGGAAATACTTATTCTCTGTGAATTTTTGATCCCAAAGTAGTTCGTTTATTACGAAGATTTCAAGAGTTATGAATTTTATGCGCTGTTTTTCTTCAGTTTATTAGGTTGTATCGGGAGATAATTATTGAATCAGGAGTATTTAGTTCGAATCGCGTTATAACGCATCCCGTAACAAACGCATTGTTAATCGCGGAAGAAAAGCGGCGAAACACCGCTTTATCCTCCACGGTCGGGAAACTCGGATGAATTAACTGGAGCCGCGAGAGAAATGGGGATATTCAACGAGTTCCGTAAACCGTTTGAATGCGGATAGCGGCCGGTGAACGAATGAATAGAGAACGAGTAAAGTTCGGTTCTAAAGGTTGCTGTCTTACAATTGCTCAAGTCTCTAATTTCACGGTGAAAAATTAATACCTTTGTACTTGTCCCCGGTTAAGCTTGGAAACGAAACAGAATCAGATGTCTCGACAGAAGCGGTGCAACACGGACAGAGAGCGAATTAAAACGTATTTATCGACAACGTTTGGCCAACGCTAACTTTAAATCGGGTAATTTGCGGGTCATTGAACGACGAGACTCAGATGCGACAGAATAGACACTCGTTACCTCCGTGCATTATCTTTCGTCGACGTACCTACTTGCCGGTGAATGACGTTCCGCGAGCCAACCGAGGCTAAAGCATATTGGCAGCGGAACAATTTCTCGCCCCGAGGTCGTTAACCATCCTCGCAAAGTCACGGTTTTCACGTCGGCCGAGAGAGAAAGGGACAGGTAGAGAGGGAGTGAGAGACCGGAGGTCGGCGACGACGACGGCGACGACGACAGCATGACTAGGATGACTAGGTTGACGAGGATGACGAAGACGAGGGTCGATTCGAAAGTACGCGAGTTCGCTGAAAGGTTCGCCGTCGAGAGGAAAATGGCACGAAGAGAAAGGTCAAACGAATCGTGCCACTGGCGAATTCAGCTGTGCTTTTCAGTTCGTAGGCACGATCGTTGCAAGGTCGGCGGGTCACTTCCGTGTCACGAGATGTGTGTCTATCCGAACGGATGTAAATTCGATCGAACTTGATGTACGTCTCCAATATTTTCTCCTACTTTCTGATAGTCCTTTCCATTCTTTGGTAGTTCCTCCAATATGTCGCAAGATACACGATCGTAGTTTCGAACTGGTAGGTTGAATAGCCTCTCGACTGGCAGACCGTTCGCTCTTTTCCAACTCTTCGACGCGTTTAAGCTCGCATCGATATTCTTCGATGTTAATAATTCGAGAGTAAAGGTTCGACCGAACGAGTTTCGAGTAACGATCCGGTTCAGGCTAATTGTGCTGGCCGCGATAACAAGAATGGCGCTCGATAATAAAACTCCGAGTCGGATCGATCGCGTCACGGTATAACAACTATTCGCAGCCGTGGTAAAATTCGTTGCTCGACGTCTGTGCTCCTTAGTCAGGAAGAGTTGAGCGTTTCGCGAATCTTAAGAGCCTTTTCAACGTTGTCTAGACCGCTAGACTTTGGAGGGGCAAACGCCACGATCCTCAAAGGGTGTAGTATTTGCTCGCGTTACACGATCACTCGTATCGACCTCGAACGGGGTAATCGAGATAGAGTGTGTATTGGTGCGAGGCCAGCAATCCGGAATTCCCTTTTCCTCCCTTTAACTACCGCCAGCCCCTGAGGGATTCTCCTGTAGCCGGTAGACGTCGATGCTGCTTTCCAAGCTGGTTAGTTTACTCGCGATAGATTGCGAAAAAGGAAAGATCCCGACGCGAGTCTCGCCGTCCGAGAGATTACCGGTGATGGAACTTTGTATAGAATATTTTAGAGAATATTTTATAACGATTAAATATCTTATTAATATTGTATGGAATATTTTAAGAATAGTTTTCCTAGACAGGAATGGATCTGTCAATCCGAAGATTCTTGATGGTGTATTTTTGTATTTGATTTATTTTTTGTTTCCTCATTTGGTATTATAACTTAAAAATAAAAAAGGAGAAATATAGAAGGAAAGGTGAATGAGTTTATTCACAGATAGACGATAGTTATTATTAAATAAGTGTATTAAATTGTCCCAAAAGTTTATTTCGTTTTATCAATAAGTAATGGATCCATAATATTTTATGTTTAATTATTATTTTATGTTTTATTACGAACACAGTCAGACTTTCGGAACAACCTGATATTTAAACTTGTAAAATCGACTTTATTCTCTCGATAAACGATCTGTCTCGATAAGTTCCTTTGTCCTGCTCGGCTCTCTTGTTATTTGGGAAAAACCTTCGCTTACGTTTTCGGAGGGCCAACTTATGAAAGGACATTTGGACTTCGCCAACGTTGCACTAATCTCCCTAGTTGCCCTGCCATAAAACAAGCCCGACCCCGCATCCATTCGTACAATCCCTTACGATATCGTACAAAAATATTCGGATTAACGTTTGACCAGCTGTACGTTTTGACCACGTTTCATCCCGAAAAAAGCGTAGGCAGCCGCAATGCGTCGAATAATGCACCGATGAGGATAAAAAAAAAAAACGCGCAGAAAGGGGAAGAAGACCGAATGTCACGCTCCACGAACTGCCAGCTCTTTTTACTCGTTGCACGCGAATGCATTCCTGTCAAGCATACCGCACGAGTGTGTGTTATGTGTTCGAATAAATTTGAATACGAACGAGCGCGATGAAAAAGAACATGGGTGGACGAGAGCAAGATAGAGCAAGATAGAGCAAGATACAGCAAGATAGAGCAAGATAGTGAAAGGAGAAGGGAAAACGGGACAGAGAAAGGGTTAAAGAGAAAGAGGGGTCGAATGACAGAGAGGACAGAGAAATAAAAAAAAATATGGAGGAAGGGAAAAAAAAGTACGAGACATAGAGTGGTTGTTTCTCTCTCGACTGCCCAAGCAGCTATCTCTATTCCCGGGAAAATTAAAATAAATCGCGACCCGGTTGGAAATTGACGGTCGAAACCAACAGCTGCCAATTAACCAACTGACCGTATCCTTTCGTTCTCGGCGCTGTTGCCTGGATTCTATCTTTTAATTGGCGGGAGATACTGGCCCCTGTCGGATTAGCCGTTACTCTCCAGACTTTAGAAGATCGATAAAGCCTGCCGCTTCTGGCGCACTCGATACCCCGTTGTTTTTTAGCTAAGGTATCGTTGGGTCGTAAAAGTAAACATCCATCGAACGCACGGATTAGCCGTTGCGGCGAGAAAAATTGTTTGATCGCCTTGCTTCCGAGACAGAGACACCCTGGCACAACGCACGTACGTTATTTTTATGATTCGCACCAGTCACTCGTCGCGAAAACATAAACTGTGAGGTAAAACAGATATTTGCTCGACTTTCCGCGAGATCGTGTCCAGTGTATGTTATCTTTTTCCGTGTTGTGAAAACGCAGCGAGAAGGAGATAAGAAATACAGAGATGCGGAGAAAGAGATAGGAAAGGGTGAAAGATACATCGCGAACGGAACCTAGAAGCCATGCGTTTAATCGTAAAGCATCGCGCTTCGGTTCGCCAATGAATAATTTTCGTTTAAAATACATTATCCCCTGACATAACGGCTCGCTTCAAAGTTGATCCACCCGTAATAAAGAACGAAATGAAAGCTGTGCAGGGTGAACGGGCTGGTGAACTGTCAAAAGGGGTAATTGTTCGCGGTGAGAAAGACGAAAAATGAGTGCATTTAAATTCCAAAGCGGAAAGTGATAAATTAATCAACGTTGGACAGCGAGTTAATTGTTCCCTTCGGCGGTAACAAATGGGAATGGGAAGGGTATTATCGTTAGGCCGGGAAAAATATCGCTCGGATAAAACCGTGCACCGGGCTTATAGAGATATATATTTAATTAGCGACGGCATGCTGTCCCGATCCGCCAATAGAGAGGGGTTCGTTTCTTTCTTACCGCAGACCCTTTTGTTTTACGCGATTCCATACACACACACACACACACACACATATATATGCACATGCGCACGCCAGGATACGGGATATCAGAGGGACTACGAGGGTGAAACCACCATATTGTGAACGTGCGTGGAAGGTATGCCTGAACATGCTGTTCCCATTTCGTTCGACAAAATAGACCGTCCCCTCGTGCTAACACGACAATGTACTATCAATTGGAGACTTTCCACAGCGCTATTCTTCTACATAAATGCGCGTCAGATACACGCCGAAGAGAATTGATAGATTTAAATCTCAGCAATCGTACGCTTCTCGAATAACGAGATGCTTGTCAGATGCTCGATTCTAGTTTATCCTCTTTCTTTTTATTTCCATGTCGTCCGACAGATCATCCATACGTACTTTCGAAGAAGAAACTTCTGCGAGATTATTCAATATTTTTATCAAAGTACCTTCTCTCGATGAATCTCGAGGTACGCATTTTCCAAACGAACCTTAATTACGTATGCATACGAGGGAACTAATTAGACGCCCAACTAATTATGAACCGGTCTGGATTTCTAGTAGAAATTCGCTAGACGTTACGAGGCTCGATTCGCGTCGAAGATCAAGCTGCGATTGATAACCGATTCACAGGGAGCGCGTGTTGCGCTGTCTCATAATTAATCCGCGGCCTCTTGCCGCGATTTGCATAGATGTATAAGCACGTGAATGCGCATGGAATGCATAATCCCTAAGCACGGAAGATTCTCGACGCGATCTCGGGAAGCTGTGTCTGATACACGATACTACAAGTGTCGCGATAATCTGCGAATAAATCCGAGTTCACCGATAAACCTTTGATTTAAAGAGAAACGCGAGTAACGATTGTATACGAATGATATCGATTCGAAGCGTCTTTTAAACGAGAACTTTTATTCGCTGTACGTTGAAGAAGAACGACGGAAAGAAAGATACGAAGATACGAAGAATCGTTGGCGCCACGTACGAGTTGGCCGGGAGAGCAGCTCGTTTGAGCCGAAAACAGGAATCCCTGTAGGATCGATGCGAGGAACGCATAGGAGGAGCCTCTGGCACAGGTCACCGGTGACATCGGAAGCCGGTGAACGATCGTTGGATGAGATGGCGATGCATGCAGTCATGCAGAAAAATTTGGACTCCTCTGTAGAGGCGAAAGACGCATCGTGACAGTGGAGAGAGATCCGGTCCGCGATGTTCGTACATAATAAGTTTCTAGATTGGACGTCGGACGAAGAGAACGAGCCAGCCACGGGCCAATATTTTCTAATCGGGTTCGATTCTCGCGGTCGGTCTCGGATGCGGCGAATTAATCGGGTTACACGAATCCTCGAAACCGTGCCGCGGACTTGGTCGGAAGTTGGAGTCCCGGTTTCGTAGGAGATAAATTATTTGATCGCGCGACGGGTTTAATGGATCGTCGAAATTTTTCGTCTCGATAAGCTTCGAACGATTCCGCTTGTGATTCCCTCGAAGAAGAAGGGCAATCGAAATTTTCGAGCGGTGTAATTCCGCGGAGCAACGATTCCGGTGAACGATCGTGTGCCCGGCTGTCGATGGAATTACACGTGGACAAAACGCCAAGGAATTCTCCTTCTTTTCGCGTCGGAATTGGATAGATGAATTATCGAGATTCGTACACGCGAAGTTAGAGTATTGGAACGTACTCGAATTCGACGTTGTACCTTATACATACAGTAACGCTCTGAGATAGATACGAAACTGGTATGGTAAAATACGCGCGGTCAAGTGTAGCTCGAGTTCGAAATTGTTGGAGTGGAATCGCTATGCATTTCGCGTTTCTCGAAACGAGAGAACGTTGAAACACACAAGTATCGGGGATGAAAATAAAAATGTATTAGAGACGTATATCTCGAGAAAAGGAGGAATATCCGTGAGGCGGGGGTAGGAGGCACGCTCGAAGACAAAACCTGAAAAAGAGAACGCGGCGGATTTCTCAAAAGAATCCATATACCCGGTTTATTCGCGAAAGCCACGACGAGCTCACGTCCCATCGGTTTCTATGCCACACGGTACACAAAGACTGCTGTCCTGTTTGTACAGGTCCTCCTTCGTGGAAGCATTTTCCAGCTCGGAATCCTCCCTGGCCACGACTACTTGGTCCGTAGGCGGGCGTATATACAACATCGACCGGACTGATTTGGACCAGCCGATAGGTATCCGAAATTAGAAAATGCCGGCACGCCTCGAGCGGAAACAATTATTTCGCGCCAAAGTCTCATGAAGTACGTGAGATGACTCGAGAAACCTGGCGCCGCACCGCGCTGCCACCGCGACCCTTGTGCACCGAATAGCTTTTCTATTCTTTCCTATTTCTTGCGCGACTTTCCCTCCTCCCTGTTCGCCTCATATCTTGGATACGCCTCAAAGGGCAGCGCACGAGTACGCTGAAATATTTACAAATACCTTGGAACTTCGCAAACTATAGAGAGAGAGAGAGAGAGAGAGAGAGAAAGAGAGAGAGAGAGCAGAATGAAAAGAACAATATACGTAGTAGGTGGCTTTTGTGTATCCTTCGCTGCTCCCTGTACCAACTTACCCTCAAACTTTGCCGAGCAACGAAGACAAAGAGTTTACGAATTTCTTAAGACAATTGGACCGACTCGATTCAACTCCGACTAGTTTTTGCTTGCGAATGAATTTAACTCGTTTCCGGATGCGTTTCCTTTAGTCCTACGTTTCTTCTACCTATTGATAAACATCGAACCGTTCGCCATTGGACGACCAATAGATCGCCCTAGGCGTTAAGTCGGACCTCGGGGTTTTGCCGTTAAAACGAGCAGCTCGTAGGATTTCAATAAACGAGCGGACAAGGTCTCCGGCGATGTTCGGAGGAGATAGCGCGAGCAAGCACGCGGCAGCGTTCCGTGAAATATATCGAATCCCTGCCCTCGTGAGTTTTAATGGCAATCTTAAATATACGATCTTCGTGCGAACTTCTCTTTTTCACTTGGTTACATAATGGAGACGCAGCGTAACCCGGCCCGGTTGGGTTTATTTTAATAGGAGCCCCGCAAGTAGGAACTTTCATCGATAACATTGCCTGTTCCACCGGACGGTTATAAAGTAGTTAAGTCCCGTTTATGATTTATGGTCGACACAGCAAATCTCATTTCGCCTCTCCTTCTTCTCCCACTATTTTCTCTTTCTCTTTCTCTTTCTCTTTCTCTTTCTCTTTCTCTTTTTCTTTCTTTTACTGTTTTCCTTTCTATTTTTCTTTCTCTTTCTCTTTAGCTATCTCTTTCTCCTCCAATTTTTGCTTCATTTTTGTTTCCATTCCCGCACACCGAAACGAGCAACACGCGTGACAACTCGGCGAACAACGCTGCACCGAGAGCTTCATTTGGAAGCGAGGATAGATTATCAATCATTAAACAATTTTCCCCAGCAAGCGCGACGAAATCATAGACGAATACCTTGACGTAACAGGGGACCATTAATCTTTGACCGGTCGAGGGGAATAAAAACGTTTCTATGCATTCTTTTCACACCGCAGCGGGACACTGTTTCACGGGTACTATCGCATTTATCGCGGTTTCCAATCAAATCCATGAATATCACAAGAGCTTGCAGATAAAACTGCGATCCCCAGGAATTAAAAATCGCTGTTTGGTTGAAAAACTTGATAAAATATTTCTAACGTCGCTTTGGACGTGACCCTTAGCTAAGCAGTTAATTGTGCGTTAAATTATTTCGCTGCGAGATTATCAACTAGTTTGGTGTATCGAGGACACGGGTCGTTATGATTGATCTGCAATAAATAGATCCGTGTCTTTACAATTGTCTACGGTCTACACGCACGCAACGTAGAAGACCGAATTAGCACCAAACGTGGAAAGAACGACGGTGCGCGCAGTGGAAAAGGTCGGTGCGTAGTCAGACGCAGCCCAACGTGGCCAACGGTGAATCGCGTTATTCTTGGAGCCTATGTATATAGGCTTCAACGTTACGTCGCATTCGCAACAATTCTTCCAACATCCTTTGTTCAATTTAATTCGACGTAGTTAAGAACAAAGAGAAGGGAACATCGCGTTTTTACGTAGCTTATAAAAGGTTCGCCAACCGTTCCCGTTCTACTTGTTCGAACGAAGATTATATTCGTCCGAGTCAATAAGGCCACTGTTTCAATCGACCGGTTTTCTTTTTTCTTCTTTCTTCAGCAAAGACAAAGAAACCTAACGGTATGCACGGTTTTATTTATTTTTCTTTTCTTTTTTTTCTTTTTTCGTTCGTTAAAGGAACGTTTTTCCTCGCTCAAAGTTTCGTAATCGTTGCCCGTTAACCTTTCGATTTCCAATAGCTCCGTCATGATTTAGTCATAACGCTGCCAAACATTTTCGGAGATTACGCGATACGTTGAGTATTTGCAAATATTCATCTTAACCGTGTACGATTTTTGCATGTTTCCTCTGCGGCGGATATCCGTGTCGCGTTTGTTAAACGACCATTAAGGAAAGCAAATTATCCCGAACATCAAAGCCGACAAAGGACACAGAGCATGCCTGACCACGTGGGTCAATTAAATATTCAACGACGTCGTAGTTTAGTCTGGTGGCCTAGAAACGTGCGATTGACACGGCGATGATGCGATCCGGTACAGCGATACAACCTTATAGTGGCCTTTCTTTTCCGAGTCGAATCATCGATCAACCGGTGCATCACAGTGGCACAGTGCGGTGCGGCAGTGTCTCGAGTTCCGTTTTAAGCAAAAATAAACATCTCTTTGGCTTATTTTTAATTACCCGTGTAACGGGGCGACTGGATAAAATAAAAAGAGAGGATAAAAAAAACATGAAAGGAGAAGCACAGAGGAAGAGCTGAAAAAGGAAGCGGTAAAAAAAGGGACGAAACGGCAAAAAGTAGTAAAGATGAGGCAAGCCCCACAGAGGACGGGACGTAATCTCTCAAAAGTCCGCGAAGTACATTTTTTTAATTCCCGTGACCTGGCCGATTATGTCGGAAGATGTCGGCACGTATCTGCTTTAATTTTTATTCGCGTTTCCGACCGGACTTCCTTCCGACAGCGCGTCGACGAATCTCTAGAAATCGTGCTCCGAAAACAGGTATTATTCATGGCTCGTCTTCTCCGTCTCTTTTTCCTCTTCCTTCTCTCTCTCTCTCTCTCTCTGTCTTTCACGAGCTTCTTTCCATCCGCGCGTGGAGCTGAAACAACGAAAAGACAAAGAAAAGTCAGGGAAAATTGGAGCGGAACTCCATCGAGATCGCGGAAATTGTTGCATCGTTATCACGACGTTCTTCGAATTTTCGGCGAACAGTGTTGGTCGTTCGGAAAGCAACTCGAGAATGTCGATCGCCGAATTCGAGACGAAATTCCCTGGGAAAATTGGAGGTCTGCTAGAGATCCTAAACGAGATGGAAGGAGTATAACCCGTTCACCCTCCAGAGATTGTAAACAGTATAATAATTACTGTTCTTAGTACCATCTGGCACGGAAGGGAGTGTTTCTCGAAAATCTTGCTAGGATTCGGTAACAATTGGCGAGAACGGTCTAATTACCATTATTAACGAAAACCGGTGAAATAACGAAGACCGAAATCCGTATCGAATTAAGTGTTGTCGGATGCACGAACGCGTTACGAGTGTCGGCGCGATGCTCGAGATATCGTTTAAATCTCTGGAATACGACGGTTGACCTCTCTTTCTCCTTCTTTCTGCCTCTTTTTTCATTTTCTCCGCCCTCTTTATCCCTCTTCCTCGTGCTTTGCCTCGACGAACACGACGTCAGTCGCCGGAAGGAACAAGAAATTAATAGTAGTGGCTGCTAAGCAAAATTGTGCGCGATATTACCTTCTTTAAAAAGTGCGCTGATTAAGAGCACCCTCGACCTATTTAACTCTTTTTCTAGAATAAAATAATCGTGAAATTAAACTCGCGATGACTGGGTTATTTGAAAGTTAAATCCGTGCCGTGACGAGCTAGAAGGGCAATCGTATAACGTGGCTAAATGTTCTTCGTTCCCTCCCTGTCTGTTGCCTCTCTTTACCATCTTTCGAGATGGCTCTCTTTCCTTTCCGTCGAGCTTCATTCAGACGAGCGAACGCTTTTTACGCCTGTGCTTCTTCTCAGACCTCGTAACATCCGGGAGGAAGACGCAACGAAAACAAAGTTGCCACGACACCGTTGAGTGCTCGCGTATCGTTATTGTTCGCATAAATAAATATCGTATGGACAATAAAATTGCCTAGCCATCTTCGATAATGGAAACCTATTTATCCGACTCTTCTTACACGATCCTCTTATCATCGGCCAGTTTTCTTTCGCTTTGTTCCACCACTTTTTGTTGATCCGCTACCTCGTAACACCATTATCCACGCTATCCAAATTTTTCTACGCGATTCCATTCTTCTCGCTCGAAAAGAACAATCGGAAACGATAAAAAAAGAATCGATTCAATTTCAGCGCGTATACGTGTATCCGTCTTGTAATTAATTCGAAGGAAGAAGCGCGACGTTACGGCCATCGTGGAAGTTCACAGTTACGATTAATTACCCATCGGAGAATCCTAATAAGTTTTCCTGAAAAAGAATCTTTTTTAATAACCACGAAGGAAATCGTGAAGTCGTGCAGTCGTTACTCGGTGCAGATTTGCGGCAGCGATTCATCGAAACGACGTAACTCCGACCCGAGAATCTCCGTAGACTCGGTAAAGCGTGTTTTCGCGGTCCACTAGCCCGCACGAACAAGATTATCGATACTCCGATTATTCCACTTACCGATGTAACGATGTTATTATTTGATCAATCGTTGTTTGAACAGCGGTCGTTGTTTGGCGCTGCCACCGTTAGATCGGCCCGTATCGAGCAGCGTTTTTGATCCTTCGTCCTTCACCTACTTCGTTCGGGTTGCTTGATTCGTTATCGAGCTCGTTAAATATCTTGAAAATTGCTGAACTTGTGGATCGATCGCGTCACGAACGTTCAGCGGCACTCGAAGAAAGCTTAGAGAAGAGACGACTCGATTTGTTCGTTCCGAAGGAAATGAAGCGGAGTGAACCGAACGATGCGTTAATTGTAAAGCACCTGTGGTTCGTTAAGTGGTAACAGATGGTTTAAGATCTCTTCGGAGAATATCCTGAGATCGACGACGATCCATAATCGCCTTTATCAATTACAAAGTAGTTCATCGGTATCGGACAACCTCTGGCGAATTGACGCGAGACAAAACCGCGACCCTCGAGCGGTAAAACCAATTATTCTTTTCAAGATTCTTAAGTCATCCGCAATAAAGAATTTCCCTCTTCCATGGATGCTCCCCAACAGTTTGTCTCGACCTTCCGCCATTATGATCCGACGTAAGGAGCTTACGTCCGCGAAGGGTACGAGTGATTTTACCGAGATATATCGTACATTCGCGTCCTAGCCAGTGGACGTCGTAAAATTGTTCGCCAGGTCATGGATCAGATCTTGGTACAGGAGACGTTGTGCGACGTATCTTTCAATTTTGGCTTTACTTTTGCTGATCGACGACACAGATAGATAACTTATAAAATAATTTTCGACGTAAATCGACACGTGAGAATCGTAATAGAATAACGAAGCATGGAAAATGTTAATAGAGCGCAAGGTACTACAGATGGATGAACAGACGTAACGAGCGACGCGCGATGATTTAAACATCGAGTAAAATAAACGCCGGTTGTGAAATAATTTTATTCCACGCAGATATATATCATATTTCCAGTACTGGATAAGGAGACTCTAGTTGCTCGCCACCGTCGTCGTTCTTCTATCTCGTTTCACATGGCACCGTGTTAAATTTTCATCCCGCTAAAAGAATTACTCGCGACGAGACGCCGCTCTGTTTCTATTCATCCTCGCGTTTATTAAAATCACGGAAAGACGTTGTAATTATCTCGAGACAGTTTCCTCGGGCTACACAAAAACGAGAACAAAGATACACCTTTCATTTTTTCGCCTCTGTCCTCCTTCGTTTCCAACTTTTTGCCTTTTCGTGGGAGAGATATGCACGTATACCGACGATACACGGACGGGCACACGTGTTCGCGTGCTCGTATTGCGCATACGGTAATCTCGCATGAATCATTTCCCTCGCGGACGACGCGACGCGTACCGGTAATAGACAATCCCCATTTTTTTTTCGTTTTTCGCCGAATTCGCGACGAACACACGCGACGCGCCACCGTTGGGCGGAGGGAGGATGGCACGCACGCAGCTGGGACCAAACGACGAGACGCGTCCGACTGTTTTTCGGCTAGAAAATTTATATACGCGGGAACCGAGGTGGCAGCGCGCGACCGTAATGAGGAAATATCGTTTCACGATATCGATCCAACAGCGAAAGGTCAACCCTAGAAGGGGTTGGTGGTTGACAAACCCTCCAGTACACGGTCACACAGGCGCACGGTCGCACACCTACACCGGCTAGGAACCACACGAGCGGCCGTGTGCACTCCTGTCGCCTATTTACACACCGTGCGATACGCTCCGATACAGATTACCGCGTCTCTCACGGATATTTTGATTCTCGTAATGAGACAGCCTCCAGGTGATTAACGCGAAAGCTTGGCGACAAGTTCGCCACTCGACTCGAAGGCCGATACGCTACGCTTCGCATATTTTTTTCCCCCATTCCCTACTCCCCGCCCCCTTTCGCGTCAGACGATGCCGCCGTTTAAATATGAATTAACCGATCGATTCGTCGACGGTACCGACGGTGTACGGGTTCGGTCGGAAAGAGGTTTTCGCGAACTCATCGATCGAGACGGCATGAAAATTCAAAACGACTGCTTGACGAATGTCCTGAATATCGGGAGAATGTTTCGATACGAGTCGAATATTCGATGCGACCCTCGATTATTCGCCGGTACAAGAGTCTGGTGTACGAGACTAGAAAGTTCATCGCGTTCGAACGTTATTGCACCATTTTCACAGCGAAACAATCTATCCGGTTGAAACTGCAAACCGCTCCATCAAGAGAACTGTCGTCTTCGTGTATACGAAAGCTTCGCTTAAGTGTCCGGCTATCGTTCCCTCCGCAGAATGATCATTCCATCACGGCGCAAATATTGAATTTACATGGTCGTCTCGTTTCTGCATTGCAGATGTATGCGCTCCAGGGATATGAACCGCGGCTTCGTACATATGTACATACCACCGTATATATACGGTCAGTGCACGTAGAGGCAGACGCGAGAACAGAGATAGACCGTAGGGGTTAGTGTAGCGGCGTTTACTACCTCTTTGCAACGAGGTCTTGCGGTCTCGTTTTATCATCTCGTGCCTAATGAAATCGGATTCGCGAAACGAATTTTCCGTTGTTTCCTCTACGATTTAATTCCATTCCAAAGCCCTCTCGACGAGCCAACGATCGTTTCTTAAGCGGCCCTGCTTGTAATATCGCTCCGTATCGATGCTTTTCCCTCTTCGATAACAATGCCGTTCACGCGATAGCACCAATTTCTCGGCATATCTACGCGTTTACGTAGGTTCGTAATTGCATGATCCAACGAATCTAATTGGAACGATGTTTCCGACTTTTCATTCACGAGTACGATCTCAAAAACTCTTCTCTCTCCAATGTTTCGTGATAAGAAAAACATGGACAAAGCTCTGCTTATTAATTGATCGATAATAACGGAAATAAGAAAATTGATCGCTTCGATTAATAGGTTTCAGCTCGGTAAGGGTGGGTGTTTCGTTTACCCAACGACCAAGCTCTAGGAATCGAGCGAGGTATCTAGGTCGCCGACAGGTTCCTTTCCTCTCCGTTGAATATTCCAAAATTGCAGCCGCCTCCTATAATTTGGAATATTAAACTCTGAAAAGGTAGAAGTCTAGCGACGGCTTGAATAACCTCCATTAGTCAGCCATTCTGCCGCGCGACCGTTCTGGTTAACAGAACGAGAAAATCTTCGACTCGACTTCGCTATACTTACCGCACGTGTATATGCATGTTTCCCTCCATTTATTTCGTACTACTTGGAAAACAACGTCCTCAGCCATGAATAGAGATACGGAGAGCGAAACAGAGAAAAGGGGTGAATCTGTGCCTCTCCAACGATCGATATCCGCTTCGCGAGTTCACCATCTTAAATCACCGGTCGCAGCTTGAACCGAGACAAGCAGGGATTCCCTCATTGTGAGGCAGCCAGCGTACTGTCACGGTGCATAACTTCGATATTATATGTGTCCTGGCTACCCGTACGGCTATCCACCGTTTTCCTGTAACGCCGTTTGTTCCTTCGAATGACGACGTCCGAGAAAAGGATACGACGATGGGACGGTTACCAGCCAAAGGATATTTTCTCCTGCATAAAAGAGACACGTAACGCGCTTAAGCTCACGACATACGCGCGGAATGGACCGCGAAATGAATCGCGGAATTCGGACAGCGCTGACCCCCTGTTTCGTGAAACGTCTTGTCAAGTGTCTCGTTTCGATCCAACGTATATAGTATAAAATATGGATAGCGGTTCCGTGGTTCAATTTAATTCTTCGTGTCTTGTAATTCAATTGGACAGCAATGGATGCAAAGAAATGGTTTTCTTTTATTTATGAAACCTTGTAAATGTCGGTACATTCTGGATGTTTCTTAGTAAATGCCATGTACTTTAACAATGTTATCGCAACGTCACGAATGGAGTACGTGACATTTACGAGAAATCCCGAATAGCTTCTTTAGCGTACATCTCTGTATCTTCAAGGGTCACAGGATAGTTCTTGAAAGGGCAATCTAAACCTGTCACACGTGACACGCTCATCTCATACGTTCCAATGAACCGTGTAACGTTTCCTGTCGGTCTACATAAAATCGATAAAAAAGCAAAGTTATCGTTAAGAAGAAAATTCGAGCGAGAATCGTGCACGATCGATCGTCGTGGATAACGGTGTCAACGGAAAGAGAGCGCAAGAAGAAGGATCGATAAAAAGCAACTCCGGTCTGTGGCACCGTATTTGGAAACAAACGAAACTCTTCAACCGAACTCGCCACTTTCAGCGTTCTCCTTTTTTTTTCCCCGCGGCGCTAATTCGTGGCACGATTAGGTCGCTGGAAAAGATCGAACGCAACCTTTGCACGCCCTCTTCTGCTCTGTTTTTCTCTTGGACGCGTGTAAACCGTGTTACGATATCGTCTGTAACGGAAACAAAGTTGTCGGAGGGCTGAACTGTTGTTTCGGGTTTCTCTGAATGTTTATAGACACCATAAAAATAGTTCGCAGCCGGTGAAACTGGTATCGGGTCTCACGCGCGTTTGTACAACAGGCGTTGCTTAAATAAACAACGATATCGGACTGCTGTCTGTGAGCCTTGTAACGCCAGCGACGTAAGGTATCGCGCCGCTTCCGGTGCAGTTCCACCGCATCTCTTTGACGGTGGAAAATAACTACAGGCGATCGTTAATTAAAACAGAATCGAAAACGTAACCACGAACAATCCTCCGAGAGGTTTCTAAAGTTTGCAACGCCTGTTCCTTTTGCTATCTTTACTAATCAACGTTCAGAGAAGCCTCCATATTTCGTTCTCGTTACGCACCGCGTGGATCTCTCGATCGCTCTGAATCGCGTCTCGAGTTTTCGCACACGCGAACGCTTCTGGTTGTATCGGTGTTTCTCGTTACATGCGACACACATATAAACAAGTGCAAACGTGTGCACACGGGCGCGCATCAATTTGGCATTGTGGGGCCCGTATGCAACGATGGGCCACACACGGCCAATGTTGATTGTTGTGTGAACACACAATGCGTCCCCCGTTGCAACAGCCCAGCCACATCTAGCCAGACCAGCCTGCGTACGGGCAGGCTTGACAGTTTTCGTTGCGCCATGAATACTGATACGGACAAACACGCTCCGGGAAAACAGTTACGCGATAATAAATCAATTTTCCGGTGACTTGGGCATGCGCCTTGGGAACAAATTGGAAAAAAAAAGGAAAAACAAGCTTGAAATAGTAGCAAGGTTCGAAACTGTTACGATGCTGCAAGAAGAGCGTACCAAGATTTTTCGTCGATCGACTCGATTCGGTCTAGTTTTTTTCCCCGAGCGGTTTTTGCAACATTCGTCAAAAAGCTCAGAGGTTAATAGATATTTAATCGAAACCCGTCGAACCGATTATGGATTATCGCTCGAAGGAGGAGCTAACTGCACGATAAAAATGATATATTCGATCCGATTCCTGGTTCGAAGCTTTTTCGAGCGTCAGATGGTCTCCGGTATCAAAGAGCATTCGCAGAATCCTAACGAAAGTTAAGAAAGTACTAATGGTTTCGTTAATGTTAGGCAATCGGCCTGGGAATAGAGCTCGAATTTTCAGCTCCGCCGCAGAAACGTAATCTCTCCTGTGGAATGTATGTGTTTACGGATTCAGTTTAAGCTGGCACGTTCTCTCGAAGCCAATCAAAAATTAGACGATACACAGAGAACCAGTCCGGAAACGTCCCGAGGGAATGCTTGCGCGGTTCCACGGACGAAAGACGAGAGGATACATAGCGGCACGTTGCGATTGCAGCGGGCTGTATGGTCGGGCAAATTTATTCATCGGATTATTCAAATTGAAAGGCGTACACGGCAGAGATATTGCGGTTTTGAAGTTATCGGCGCTTGGCGAGTCGAGGCCAAAGCAAAATAGAAGGGAGAAGTGACGGAGTATACGCTGTTGCGGACAGTGAACGGTTGTGTCCCCTTCAAACAGTCTGATATGGTAATAACCGTTTGGCGAAAATTAAAAGGGTCTAGTATTTTTATTCCACGAAGGATATTTTTAATTGGAGCTGATCGTGTCTTGGTGAGTTACTTTGGGGTAAAAAAGTATCGCGATGTTGTTAGTTTCTTTTTTTCATTTTTCTTTTGTTTTTTTTTTGTTGTTGTTTTATTCTTGTATGCGATGTATCTTGGCTAAGATTCCGGTATCCTGGTTTCATTGTAAAATTATGTAACACTCCACGTAGGGTACCGAGTAGCAACTGCTTTGATCACTAGCCGGGGACCCATAGTTTCGAATGAACTCCGAAACCACTAATGCCAATAGCGCGCAAAGCTCCCAGATGATCACCCATTTAGACAATAACGGTGACCAAACGAGTCCTTAACTTTGGTGATCAAACGAAAATCGAAGTTGTTGGTTAATACGATACGTTACGCAAAAACGGAACACAGGGGTACGCCACAAAATTGTGCCTCTGAAAAACTATCGACAGCAAACGTATTCTGTTTGCCAGGCACCGATCTGATCGCCACGCACGATAAAAACAAACCAGTTACAGTATCATCGTTTCACCGTTAGGTCTCGAAGCGGACGAAGCGAGAGGAACGAACGTCAAGCTGGATCGCTATATCGCATGCCATACTTCTCTCGAGTCTCTGAGTATCGAGGAACGTCCAATTGCCAGCGCGTGCACACACCAACCGATCGTTTCCACAAATGGTGACCTGTAGGGCTCGTATCTTTGATTCTGGGTCATGCGATGACAAATTGATCAGAGATGCTGTGTCTCCATTCGACGACTCGGAGGACGGCCATGATCGTGTTTCCAATGACCCGATCAGGCCTCTGCACGACTTCGATTTTCAGCAGTCAGATGCAGTCGTGGCGCCGGTTGGTGTACACGGTGAATTTTTTCAGCCCGATAAACTCGTCGCCATTATCGCTACACGCTGCAATTACATAATTCCTTGGGTCTGTTCCCGGGTGGTACTCGATCATGCACCATTTGACGATGGAAGGAAAAAGACAAGGGGAATGGCTCGGCAAAATTTCGACGATGCGCGTAAGCAGCCACGCGACAAACGAGTGCGTTTGTTCGACGGCGGGCGTAGTCCCTGCGGCGAACTGATAATTGCCGCGGCATTCAGGTGTAATTGTTCGGATGAGCAACGGCCAATTAATTACCGCCAGGAACCCGACGGGTCGCGCCGTTTTATCAGCGGGATATGATCTACGAATACACGGCTGGCACGATATACCGAGGGACGTATTATCGTACATGGTAATCGTATGGAACGTGGCTAGGAAAAGCAAGAGGTGGGCGAACGAAACTGCACGAAATTTTAACACGAGCCAGCGATATAGAACAAGGGGGCGTGTGATAGAATCCCATCGATAACGGAAGATCGACGCGCACGCTACTCGTTGCTACTTGACAACGTGCAATCGTTGGCGGATCGTTCGATAGAATTAAAATTCACACTCGAGTTTCATACGCTCTCACCGCTATGTATCGCATTATCCTCGTTACGCATCGTGTCGAAACTTTTAATTACCTTTTTGCCAATCGTTACGTAAAAGGGTAACGAGTGTCGTGTATTTTTCATTCTCTACTCTCTCGTTTTTCTTTTTTTTCCTTTTAACCGTGTATGTGTCCGTGCAAATGTATATCAGAGTGTGCGTTTTACTGCAAGGGCTTGAAACTTTGTTTAACGATTGAACGACCTATACGTTTTTGCGCAGCTACGATTATGCCGAAACACGCGAATGTAACCAACGATCGTGTTGAGTCTCGGGATCGCGGTGGCTGCCTGTAATGTTTCAAAATCGTTGATTTGCGAGCCATCGTCCCACAGATTGGGACATCGATGGAACGAGCGCGCTAGCCATCGTGGATAAAAAATAGTGCCCGTCAAACGATAAATATCCCCCAAATTTTTGCCTCCACCGACGACTATTTATCGTGCCATCGAGATACAAGGTAACCTCTGAATTATAATGTCCGATCGGTTAAATAACCAACAACCATCACCACCGATAATGGTTCTGGTTGAAATTAATTAAAGCTTCGATCCTAACAAATAAACGATTGATACGCGAACGATTCTAATTTCGAGATCACTTTCAGAACGTATAGTTACCATCTCTAGTTATAACCGCCCGCAATTAATATCGATTGCAAGAAATTCGATACCAATTGAAATTTGAATTTCTTCGATTCCCTGTTAGCTCCATGCAATCGAATCAAAAAATGTAACGCGCTTTAACGATGTCTATAACGAAGTTGAACAATAGCATTCGGAAAATGAACACTCGAAACGGTGAAACGCGTTCTTTCTAAATTGAATATCAAACAACGCTCGTATGGCTGTCAGCTCAATTCAATTTTCATCAATTGCAATGTGAACGAAAATTCGAATTTTCCCCCGATATTTTGTTAACGGACTATTTCGTAGCCCGCCTAGAGGCTGATCCACTGTCAACCGGGACGAGATTATTTCCAGCGGGAAAAATAGGACAGCATTGAAGAAAAATATTGACCGATTTAACGGAATTCGACTTCCCTTCCAACTTTTTTCGTTCTCGCAGAATACAGCACAGACTCGGTTTGCCAAATGCGATCGGTGTGTGTTTCTCTCGCTGTTCTACTTCTCGTTCCGCTGTTCCCGCGGAATACCAGCGAAGCTACAAGGTTTCGATGGAAAAACAGAATATACCGCGTGATATTTTCACTTCCCACGGCGAGACGGGAGCAAGTTCGTAACGCGAGAAACCTCTACGAACGACGTTAAAGTGCCGTCTATCGATTCGAGCCGCAAAGCCGCAGCCGATCCAGGCATTTGTCAACGACGACAGGAAACGTGGCCCACATAGAGCGCGTCGCGTAACCCGGACACATTTCAGAGTTCCGTGACGCGTATGGGACAAAGCAGCAACGGCAAAACCGGGCACAAGCACAATTATTATTACGTCCATTAGCCATGTATTTCATTTGAAACGGTTCGGCCGGTAGCAACCAGCCGAGGTTATTATCCTATTGAGCTCGTAAGAAGCAGCCGGCCACATGATGTCGTACGAGCGTCTTACGACATCCTCCCTCTGCCGAGCAGCGGAACATGGCGCGACAAGAACCGCCTGCCTCCTCTGTACGTCGTCTAACTTCTCGTCCACGAGAAACGAGCGCGACGTGTAACGAGCGGAACGTTTTCTCAAAGGGTGCGTGTGCAACGATTTACCGGCAGAGGACCGTAAGATCGGAAGCAAAGGAGAAAGTTGAGTGTCGGGATAAGACGGGATAACTTTGTTATTCGAAACATCTCGGTTGATCTTTGTCGCGAGTTTGTATGTTCGGTGAACAGACGAAGCGCCTACGAGACCAATCTTTTCGTCGTCCAAAGGAGACGGACGATGCAGACGCGACGTGGCACGATTCGAGCGTAAGCCAGAGGGAATGGAAGTTAATTGAGAGGTCGATGAAACGATTAAGCGGACGGTTCGTCGATTGACTGGTGCGCTTCTCGCTCGGTGACGTGATCACGTTCAACGCGAACGCGTTATTCGGTGGAGGAACGAGGGACCGAGAGGAGTAGGAATTGCCGCGTAGATTGCGACACGAGGAACGCGATCACGTACGTTATCGAACACATTGACGATCGACGTTGCGTCGAGACCGTGAATATGTATATCGGATTCTGGGGAAGAATCAGTCTTTTACCGATCGGGGATCGCTTTGGTCGAGCAAACGAGAAAGCACAGGCAGATCTAATCGATCACACTCGTCGCTTCGGGCCGTGAATATAATTGTCGCAGCAACGACAGCACGGGGAGTTGCTCGAGCTTTATTAGAATATATTTATCGATCACTGCTTAGCGTGTATCGCGCTTGACCTCTTGGCTTTGTTCTCGATAAGATCGTTTCGTTTGTCGTCGTAAAGCAGGGAACCTAATAATTCCCAGAAGCGGGTGTATTTTTTTCCTTTTTCTTTTTTTTTTTTTTTTTCTTTTTTTGCTGTAACGACAAAACACTATTACCCTCGTAAAGGAACTGAAAGAAAAAACAAGGGGTGAGGGTAAACGTCTACTCCCAGTCATAATGGTGGCATCACGTGCCCTACTGGCTGTACGCTCTAGGAGCGCAATAATAAATTGCTGTACCGGCTATAGTTTTATCGTCCCATTTACGGCGACGACTCCTTGGCCTCCGCTCTCGTTTCCGAATCCGATGGGACTATAAAGATAAATAAGGACGGCCCGAAGGTAAACGGGCGAAGCAGCGTACAACCATCTGCAAGATCGTTAAACAAACTTCAGCTGGTGTACTAGACGGCTCGAAAGAGAGAGGATAGAGCGAGAGGAAAGAAGACCGGGGAATGCCTCGAAACTCGATGCCTTTACTTTTTAACGACAACCACCCTGAAATATTATTGCGCCGCCATAAGTGCGTTACGAGCGCCGCGCTATTAGTGCACCCTTTATTTTCACCCTCCGATCCCATAATTCGACTATTGACTTTTTTTTTTCTTTTCTTCTTTTTTTTTTCTCTCTCCGGTTCTTCCGACGGTACTGACGATGGTCGAGGTGATAATTTACGACGTCTCGTTTTCGCGCAATCATCCGTAAACTGTAACACAGTTCTGCGCTAACGCGACGCGCCTGGGGTGATTCCCGCCGATGAGGGTTAAATTTATGGCTGAAAGCGAGGAAAAGTACGCTGTATGGGCATGGGATCGTTGGATCGATTCGCTTGCAATTACTTCGGTTGTAATTACTTTAATTCAACACCTGCTTCGTCGCTAATTACTCTATTCTTCTTTTATCTCTTTTCTTTCGTTTTTTTTTTCTTTCTTTTTTTTTCATGGTTTGTTTACCATGACAGTTTCAGTAGGACCGTTTTTACTCACGGTAAATTTCTTTTTGATTTTCAGTACGAGAACAAGGAGTACGACGCGATCAACGCCGTCCGTAATCTGGCTGTCGTTGCTACTAACGCTGGGAACGAGGACAATGTCATCAGCGACGAACATGACGAACGTGTCACCGTTCGCATCCACGGTGAAGACGATCACGACCACGGAAGTAGTTTATCAACGGTTCGCGATCGAGCCGATGGATCAGACCGCGGTGATTGGCAGCCGAGTGACGCTTCCTTGCCGGGTCCTTGACCAGAAAGGACCTATTCAGTGGACAAAGGATGACTTCGGTCTTGGCGCGGTCAGAAATCTCACGGGATACGAGCGTTACGCCATGATTGGCAGCGACGAGGAGGGTAAGTGAAATTTACATAATTTTTTTTTTACCATTTACGCTAGGATATCGAATACATTTTTTTTTTCTTTTTTTTTCATTTTTTTCTTTTCTTTCTTTTTCAAACTGTCTCAAAAAGAAAGGACAGAACAACATGTTCTGGTTTCCGATGCGTTCGTCGCGTCTGAATTATACGGTGTGCTTGAACCGAAGACGACTTCTTCATAGGCATTCGCGATATTGCTTTCCTCTTTGTCGCTCGTAGGAGACGGAAAGGAACAGCGAAAGGAAAATGCCAATATTCGCAAACAAATTGAAATTTTTCATTTGCAAACAAACAAGACGAGAAAACAGTCAAGGATGTTCCCTTGTTTCGATTTCTTTTATTTGCCCGATGTACGCGAGGATCTTTCCGGCTTAAGCTAAGCTTACTTTTCGTGAAATGACGTATTTAAAGTTTGTCGACCCGAAGCCCGTTGTTTGTCCCGCTTGGTTCTGAATTTCACGGTGTCGCGATAAACCCCGAACTCTAAACTCGTTCCAGGGATAAAGCTCCTTCGAAATAACGATCCCTCTAATGAACTGCCTCGAGAAGTTAACCGCTTAATCGGTGGTAGAAGCGAGAGAAGACTCGATATAATCGAAGCGAATACACGCGTGTAAATTGGCAGACGATAAAAAGAAACATAATCCGTTTTGATCCGTCAAATTCAGCCCGCATTCATGATATAAGGGATCGAACGCTTGAGTGAGAATAGTTATTCGATTGGATGACCGAGAACAAACGTACGGGTGCAAAGGGTTAAACATATTTTTAGTGGCGAGCTAGAAATCGAATGAATCTCGATGAAGGCTCGGCCGTGTTCGATCGACAGCGCTATTTCCTCCGCACTCGTTTTCCCGTTTCCCCGTTTTTCCGTTTTCGCCGGTGCAGTACGCCAACAGCGGCACGCAGCTGCGATACACGGCGGGCCAGTTTGCGCGGGCCAAATTCAATTTCCTGTGGCCACCTATTGATTGTATTCTTTTTTTTTCTTTTTGCTTTTTCTTTTATCGCGTCGTCGAATTGTAGAAAAAGAAGAAAAATAGAAAAACTAACTAGATGGAGGGGGCGGGGGAAGAGAGAAACGAAGGGATGAAACGGTGAAAAGGGGGAGAAAGGGGTTGCGCAACCTTGCAGGCCAGACCGAAATATTTTACGTCGAACGCGTGTACGCGTCGAATCGAGAGGTCGAATCGTTGCGAGAAATNCCGAGAACAAACGTACGGGTGCAAAGGGTTAAACATATTTTTAGTGGCGAGCTAGAAATCGAATGAATCTCGATGAAGGCTCGGCCGTGTTCGATCGACAGCGCTATTTCCTCCGCACTCGTTTTCCCGTTTCCCCGTTTTTCCGTTTTCGCCGGTGCAGTACGCCAACAGCGGCACGCAGCTGCGATACACGGCGGGCCAGTTTGCGCGGGCCAAATTCAATTTCCTGTGGCCACCTATTGATTGTATTCTTTTTTTTTCTTTTTGCTTTTTCTTTTATCGCGTCGTCGAATTGTAGAAAAAGAAGAAAAATAGAAAAACTAACTAGATGGAGGGGGCGGGGGAAGAGAGAAACGAAGGGATGAAACGGTGAAAAGGGGGAGAAAGGGGTTGCGCAACCTTGCAGGCCAGACCGAAATATTTTACGTCGAACGCGTGTACGCGTCGAATCGAGAGGTCGAATCGTTGCGAGAAATTTATATACAACCACCGATGTTTAACCGATGATGGATGTTCGTCGTGTTTTGATGCGTGTACCGAACAAAATGGTTGATAAAATGAAAAAGAGAAAAAAAATGCGTAAATAAATATGGGGAGAAAGAGGAAACGAAAATTGGAGATGTAGGAGGAAAGAATTCAGAGATCCTTGGAGCGTTATTTGGAATAACCGTGTACTCGGGATGCCGAAGTTCGAAGCCAAAAAGTCGCGGAGAGTCGATAACGCGGTTGTATTAATGGGCCGCGAGCGGCAAGTTAAATTGCCTTTCTAACGAGTTCCGAAAAATGTGCGCTTCACCGACGTAACATTTGCTCATCCGGGTTCGGTCTTTCGTCCGTGCTAGCCCAGAGCGAGCGTTGCTCGAAGAACGCAGCCATCAGAGGCGGAGACGCGGAGGATAGCCAGGGAAGGGTAGGAATTAACGACGATTCACCGACAAAAGTTTTCTTTAGCCCGTTCGAGATCGGTGAATCGGTAAAATTGAAAGGCCCCGAGGGATCTTTTTCAGGCCGTTCGAAGCAACTGGAAATTGGCCGGTTGCGCTCAGCCAGGAAGGATAGACCGTCCGTTTATTCGATTACCTGCCAATTAACCACCGCGCCCACCGCAAAGAATCCCTATGGCGGAACGCAGATCGGGAAATCTAATCGATTCGCAACCGCAGGCTATTTTGCGTGGTGTGGCTCGTGTCGTCCGACAGATTTAGCAATCTCTCTCTGACCGACGTACACCCGCGAATGTATGTCATCGCGGGGCAATCGAGTCAATGCGTAATATCATAATGCGCGTAGACCGTTGCGGCTGTACGAATTCTGATTCAACGAACGAACACGTAAAACGCTACGCAGTTTCGTTACCCCGTTCCATCTCTCCCCGAATTCGCACGACGCATTTTCCCTCCTCTGGTCCGTGTCTAATGCCGTAAAAAGCGAGGCTGCAAAAAGCTGCACCGTTTCGAGGTTTATCCAGTGAAAAATTTCCGCGTTCCACCGCGATAAAACATCGCCGACCGTACGGTACACGCGTATCAGGTAGAGCTTTGCCGACCCCCTGCACCGACTGTGCCATACGCACTCCTTTACCTTCTATTTGCACGGTACTGCACGGTGCTGCACGGTGCTGCACGTTTTGCGCGACGAGGATTAGCCCGACAACCGATTCTGCGATACACCGTGTACATTCTGTATCGATATTATATAGACGGTGCGCGCGTGCAACTCGCCAACTATACTGTACGTGTACGTATATACGTGTACGGCGAAATGCAAGCGAAAGCCGGTGTATCCAGCACGCCATGCAGCCGCCGAGCTCTCGTAACAATCACGCCGGCTCGAAACGATAAGATTCGTGGCAGGCGAAAGGCAATTTAAGCCAACGGCCCCTTGATATACAGGGTGTACCAGCTAACTCTATTACTCGAGCTATTTCCTTTACTTTTCGAGTTTCGAGACGCCGCTTCGAGCCGCTTCGAGCCGCTTCGAGCCGCGAGCCTAGCCTTTGCTTCGTGGAAGTTGCGTGCGTGCCCCCGTTGCACGCCGTCCGATGAAAACGTTTTCCTTTCGAGCGTACCACTTAGCCGGGGTATCGGGGTCGACACCGTTTCATTCGGCGCACCGTGTCGCCTTGTTTTCATTGCTTTCTATTTAGACGCAATTTGGCGGTTCGTGAATTAAAATATTGCACGCTTGTTCGATGTATTTTGTTTTCTCGCACCTGTATAGTCCTCCGGTTCGCGTATAACCGACGTGGGAAAACATGGATCTGGTTACGGGAAGCCTTACTCGAACTTTCTTATTAGCATAAAAATGTAATAGGCTGTTCAACTTGTCTTAAAAATTCCATACCGCGCTCTTACGTTCCCTGGAAGAAAGAAGATATCCACTCAATGACTGTACCTCGAGCAAAAGCACTTTAGACGATAAGGTCAGCTGGGACACCCTATACTTTTCTTCTTTAGCGAGTTTCGTTAGGGACGAGGAAAACGATGTTATGCTCGAGTTCCATAACATTACTGCAGCTTTACCGGTGACCATACTTCGTACGATAAACGCAAACGCGCACACCGTAGTCTCTATTGGTTCACGTTTCTCCGCCGTCTTTAATTCCGTGGAGTTCTGTTGTTCCAAGACAACGTCCGAGTACCGCAGCCACGAAACCAACGAGGGATTCGCCTCGACCAAGTTTCAATCGTTTAATTCCCCTTTATTCCGACAGGGATTAATTAATTTAGAAACGTTTCGATGCAACGGAGGAAGAATTGTCAAGCTTCGGTGCCACGAATTCTTGATGGAAACACCGTAGAGTAGAATCAATCGCAAATTGTGGCGCGTGCTATTTGTCTTTCTTTTTTTTCTTCAACTAGCTGACGACTTGATTTTGTTTTCCGAAAGCAATAAAAATGGGCAAAAAAAAAATCATGTATCCGTCAAAAAGAAGGGAAGAAAGAAACCGTGCAAAGAGAATTTCAATAAAGTAGGTTACTTTAAGCGTCGAGATATCGATTCTTCCGCAAATTGTACGGTACAATAACTAAAATATCGCATTTCGGTATCCCTCGATTCCTCCCATTTGCAACTTCCTATCAAACACAAGATGCGGGAACAAATATTTCCCCCGTGTCTCAACGCGCTTGTAAATTTACCCGCGGCAAACAAATTTTCTACGCCAAGTATCGATGTTCGGAACACTGTCGATACAAGCTATGCTTCCAGAAATCGATATTGGAAAGTCAGAGAGATTCGCGACTACGCGCATCGTTGTTGTCGGGCTGATCGCGAGTCCCGGCCAACTAATCGCAATCAGGTGCGCTTAAAGATGCAAACATCGGTTCGAGAGCGTAGCAGAACTCTGCAGTTCCTGTTCCGGGACCGCGCGCGGGTCTTTCGGATACGGCCGCGACACTAGTTCACGAACAATGGAGTTTGAACCATCCTTACGCTCGAGTTACGCTCAATTCGCGTAGCATCGTAGATTGGTAAACAGGTGCAGTCGTACGCGAAGCGACAACGGGCATACGAAAGCGATGGAGAAACTTGTCGTTGAAGTTGTACGAGCTGTCGACACAGTCGCAAATGTATCGATGTATCGATGTAGCCGCTAGAGTCTGATTTGGTTGGACGGCCGTGCGACGCAGCTTCTGCATCATCCAACCAACCGCAGCCGGTGTCGTGTACGTGTCTCTGCTTTTAATCGAGGGATTCGCACATATCTGGTACGCGTGACATTGCCTGCTAAGTCTTTAAAAGAACATCGCCTATCGGCCGACCGCGTTGGACCCCGCGACTAACTTTAAATTAGTTCCGAAACACTTGCCGCACACGGTGCGCTCGGCTAATGCATCCAACTGAAGATCGATCGAGGGGATATCCAGAGTGTTGGAAATGGCCGCGTTATAGGTCTGACAAGAGAGACGCGTTAATCGCTTGGCAGCCGCGTCGATTTGCAACCGGTTGCCCAACCGGTCGAGGTTGTCCCTCGATATGTCTCTATGCGAGGATTAGACGAAGAGGATCGAATCGAGAAGAGGATCACCGGTTAGATGGGTACCTCCCTTAGGAAGCGTCCACGGACATCTCGTTCGGCAAACGAGGCATTATGCTGATCATACCGAGGAGAACGACGTTCGCTGCTAGTGTGTATGCACGATTAAATTAACAGCAACATCTTCGACGTCTTATTTGCCCGTTAATTATCCGCTAGTCTCTATGGAACATGTCTCGGTTTCCCGATCGTTCGCCTCCGTTCGTTCTTAGTCGGCGGTTCGAGAACAGCAAGGTTGAACTCGCATCTGGTTTCGCGCAAAAGTGGATTCCTCGGCGATGCGACGACTTTGCAACAGGATGCGAAACCTGCACGACCGGATTCGTCGGTTTCCGCGGAGATTGATGAGGAATAATCGAAAAAGGCTGCCGTTGAGTTCGAGGAGCGAAACGTAAACGTTAACGCTAACAAAGATCGTCATCCCTCTCGCCAACTGTTTCGCTACGAGATAATGGAGAGGTGCAATTTTCCTCTGCCCACTTAACGTCGCGATCATCGTTTATTTATTAGACAGGGTCTGCATCGAGGGATCATCAAATATGGCTGTATAAAATAAGAACCCTCGAAACAGTAATTTTCTATAAATAAACCAGTTATTGCTCGTTAATTTCCTGGAATCGAGCGGTTGGCCTGACGGCCTGGCGGCCTGGCGGCCCCGCGCACAGCTTTATTCACCCGGTTCGTTATCCATCAGACCTCGATAAATACATTAATTAACACCAGCGTCTTAACGTTCGCTGGTTAGCAGTAAAATTTGTGGTAGAAACGAGCGATCTACCAACGCGACCCTGCGCGTACATAAATTCTCCAACCGACGTGTATATTAATGGCCGCGCCCCGATATCCTCGACGCGGTAATCGGAGAATTTTTCGATCGTTCGGCCGACCGATTGGAGTATCAATTATTTGCCTCCGAACAGCTTAGACGGTGGCAAGGCGATGCGAACGGCAGCAGAAACGGCAGCAACATCGTCAGCAAGCTCGGTAGGAGCAGCGGTTGAGGCTGAGCAACCTGCACGACCGGCTCCGCCCGCTTCTGCTGCTGCAACCGACTCGATTAATCGGCCTTACCGGTTTTCGCCATGCGTCTCTCTCGTTGCCAGCGGCTCTCTCGACAGATATCGCGTCTGCACGATGCGTCTTGCCCGTTTAAATTGCAATCTTTCCCGTCCTCGTTCTCTTCTTCTTTCTGTTGCTTCTACGCGGCGAACGAAGAAAACAATACAGGAAGCAACGTACGAGAAACAAATGCTGCAAAAAAAATATCGTCGAGACTGTGAACTATCGCGGCGAAAAGAAAAACTCGGAACTGGCGAGACAATGGGACTCGATGGAAATCCTGCGCCATTTACCCAGCACACCCGATTTCTTTTTATGGCCACCGTGAAATGTACGTTTCGTGCGAATAACGGATTAACTTTTTTTGCCCTGGAACCATGAATTCGTTTCGACGAATTTTTGGTTGCACGTTGATTTGCATTTCGTGCACCTCAGGGATAATCGCATCGGGGTTGTTGAACGGCAACAGGCTCCATTAAGACGGAACGACCGATCGATCGCGATTAATCGGAAAATTTTTAACCTTTTGCACGATTAACGCCGCGTGATTCGAACAAATCGTTATCTGGTAGGATTTAATTTACTAGAAATGACGCGGTGCATGGCGAGGAATTACTATGATACGAATCTGGCCGGTTATAATGGTGAAATTGTATCGAAAATGAGGGTGAGTGAAACGCAACGTTAACCGACCGATCGCTCGACTTGCCTCCAATATTGTCCAACATTGAAACTCATGGTAACTAAACCATTCTCGTTGCTAATTTTGAACTCCTGCCATGGAAGAGAAGGAGTATAATTAAACGTTTGCATTTCACGCGGTCCGCTTTAACAGAGCCATCAACCTTTCGCTGCATCATCCTCGAATACCTTTCTCCAATCTCTTCGTTTTTTTCCCGTTTGGTAAATTCGTCAGCTGCTCGACCGAAGCATCTCTTATTTTCCGTAACACCAACCGAATTTATTTCTAAATAATCTAACTTCGCGTTAGGGAATATCTTGCACCACTATTTCTCGCTTAATCCTCGCTCGATTCTCGTTTTTTACTCGCTTTATCAAATTATAAACTAGCTTTTTCAAATTCGAATCATCCGATCTAAAAGAATCTCTCCGCTCCGCCACTCGAGTGGCAGAACATTTTCGGCGAAATAAAAGCTCCATTTAAGCGTTTCAACGCAATTTTATGAATAGAACAGAAAGTAAAACGTAAAAAAAGAACGGTTAATAACAGTGTCTCGTTTTCGAGATTTCAACGACGGCCACGTAGAAGAGGCGAGAGGCGAATTCCGCGCGTCCGTGGACCGATTAATCGCCAAATCTCTGACAATGGGTTGGGTTCGAAAAATGAGTTGAAAAACAAGGAATTTCTAGCGACAACAATTGGCCTCGCGAATAATGGGTCCGTGACTTCGTTGTCGCAGATTTGCAGCGATAAAGAGGCACCGGATGTCGGAACAGTTTTCGTAGTTTCCATCCTACCCCCGTTATAGTTCGTGGCCCACTTCGTCCTCAACCGGTGGCCATTCGAACGAAATCTCAGCGAAATTTCAAGAGAAATCTCGCGTCCCTCTATGCATATGCTAATGTCCGGAAACCGTTCGCCGTCCGACATCGACGATGCATTTTTACACGAGTGCCCTATGTAAATTCCTCTGGTATAAATCGGTGATGATAAGCGGTGTAGATCGATATCACTGCGACCCACGATTCGTGGTCTAATTATTCGTTATCACGGCCACCATAAATCTGTGGACAATGTCCAGCAGCGACGAAACCCGATCTTCAGAAGGCATCCGTTATTAGATACAACCGCGGCCAACAATATTCCGGCAGCGTAGAGCGCGTCCGTGCGATATCTGATCATTATCTCGCGCTCTCGAATATGGCACGTGTTTGCTGGTGGCAACAATATTTGGACACCCGATAGATATCAGCTACATGCAGTAGTATAATTGCCAATGGCCGACACGTGTCATGCTCAGGATCGAACGTTGCATGAATTGTACGACAAAGGAACGATGATCTGTAACAATGATATTATACATAAGAATAGAACCAATTATGATTATCGAGAAAGGCAAAGCGAATTCGAGATACAAGAACATAGACTTAAATTCCGCGTCACGAATCGTACGCGAACAACGACCAGTGTTTCACCGAGCAACCGCCTCGAAATCGGTTCCAACGCTATCCGAATTGCCATTATCCCCGAGTAAGTTATCCCGTTGGCGTTGGTCGGGATTAAAAAACCATCTCCCTGGGTCGACGTTCTGGAGGATCATTTAACGGAGCAGGAAGACCGAATGTCTTTATCTAATGTTCGCCGAGAGAAGTTACCGGAAGAAATGGAGCAAAGCCGGGAAAGCCTCTAATCGCCGGCGCTCGATGCACCGTTTCCAATTCCCAATTTTCAGGGTTCGATGCTCGACGATGATCGGATCGACATCCACGGTTAGCTGCCGAGTCCCGTGTTGTCGTGTCAACGTCCAACTACCGTCCTCCTAGCGAAGCGCGTACCTCGTTGCGTTCCAAGTACACAGCTATGCAAACCGTGCTTTCCTGAAATTTACAGACGCGATTAATGTCACGGCTGGCTCGTCCGGCGGTCTCTTGCTCGACCACCAGCCGTTTGTAGGCCTAACCGTTACTAATTTTGGTAGTAAATTATGAACTTCTGATATCGGAGGTGGTCATTTTAATTGTGAGCTCTAGCGGTGCAAAATTCATTGGCAATCCTGGTAGCTACGAATAAAATTCGAATCTAATAAATTTAATAAATTTAATAAATTAAAAATATAAAAACTGAAACTTTTACTTTACATCGAATCACTGGATCATGCTTTTAATTTATTTCTTTTAAGTTTCAACGTGAAACAACATTTTCCGGGTCGCGAAAATTTGCACAGTTTTTACATCGATGCAAAATGGTTAAAACAACGCATATGTCGAATGTTACAAAGGAAAATACGCGAAACGCGATTGACGGTTAAAGCAACGAATCGCGAGGGAAAAAAGTGAAAACGTCCACTACCAAGCACACTTCCGATGCAACCTATTTAGGCTTATGTCTGACCGATTCTAATGCACGCATTATTTAAATTCCATTTTGAATAACGCTTGTAATAGGCAGACACGCAACGCGAACTTGAATATTTTATAGAGCTCGCCGGAAAGCAGGGAATTTGTTATCACGTGTAATATAAAAAAGTTAGAGTAAAGTTGGTAGGTATACGTGCCTCGTTCGTAACGTTTTAATCCTCCTAGCATATTCCCAAAGTTATATTCGAAACAAAGCACCTGCACGAAAAATGTTCCATAAAATATATAACAAATATACTAATAATTTTTTGCGCCTTAATGCGAACAGAACAAAGAAACGATGTATACATATAAGGAGAACCGAGGGTAGTCGGATGTTGCGGTTAAACGCATATTCCATTCAGAACGAAGATAATGAAGGCTATTTCTATGAAACTTTCGACGCGTACTCGAGTAAAACTTAGTTAAATTAATAATTCATTAACTCGAAATTCCATTTAAACTTCATCGGTAACTCTCACCATGGTTTTGCTTTTTTTTTTTGGAGAAGGTTAAAAATATTCTCCGCAGCCAGGTTCAAAGGAAAATCGCAACTGTAATGCTTTTATATCCGAGAAAAAGTGCTTGCAAAACCGGATAACGAAGCAACCTATACAGCTGCAGAGTATTTAGGTGCAACCTTCTCGCGAATCTTTCACGAGGCATTATCAACGACTCGCTGATTTGTTCTCGTTGTTAAAAGGTGGCCACGCTGCACCCGACCGCCGTGTATGTTGTAATTATTGTTCACTCTAGCCTCGAAACTATCGATGCCACAGATAACGTCGCCGATGAAACAGTTAGACAGCCAACTGCCTTTTAATCTGTCGGCTAAATTACGATACCATCGTGTCTCGAATTTGTTTCCTCGATTACACGCGATATTAAAAAGATACGTTGATCTTTACGTTGATCTTCGCGTTGATCTTTACGTTGATCTTTACGTTCCTCTTCGAAGAAAGGAAGGAAGGGAAGAACGAAAGCGGTATCGATTTCGCGATGGTCGCAGCGAAGAAATTATTGTAGCGACCGTTTCGAAATTTACGGCGCAAACCTGCCCCTTATAGGTAAGGTCAACTGTGCATTATCGAGATCCGTTTGATTTACCGTAGCAATAAAGGCAATGCGTAGCCCGCGCACTACCGTTAGTATAGACGTTGTTTGCCCAGTTGCGGCACCAAACGGTCGGCGATTGTGCGAGGCCAGCCAGAACTACGTTCCTGATTAAAGGATTAGTGGGCTTGCGCCAAGAGATTCCTGATTACACACCGTGATATCAGTGATTCGACTGGATATCGACCGGAGAGAACGTCTGTGACACGTACGGAGATGGTTCGATGGTTTCGAACGACTTTGATCGATTTTGATCGATTTTGATCGATTTTGATCGGTTTTGATCGGTTTTGATCGGTTTTAATAATAAAAACAACTCGGTTCGATCGACTCCGTGGCTTGGCTCGGCTCTCACAACACGATCGTAACACGATATTGCGATACGGCCGCGAAAATATTAGCATTTCATAACGGCTAATTGTCGATCCTGGAAGGAGCCGCGAAGAAACGGGCCACTTAGCGAGGCATTAAGCAAACACGCGATCTTATTGTTTCGCTTAATGGCTCCCCTTCGCTTCCAACCAGTGTACATTTTCGTCGTTTCTTCATCGTGAAATGAAAAAAAATAATAGCTGCTTCGGGTGATTTTTTCGTTACCCTATTACGTATTCCTCGGTTTAACCTTTTTTTTTTTTCTCGCGATTCCTTTCCTTCCGTTTCGTTCCTTTTTAATGGAACGCTCGCGATTTCGCTGACGATATAATCATACCTGATAACGAAAAAATCGGAAAAAAGGTATACCAAAAAGTGGCGGAAAAAAATATAGGTGAATAAAGAAGGAAAAGGAGGGAAATAACCAGGCAGCGGCCGCGGCGCGACAGTGCGGTTTCTCTCGCCGTGGCGAGATTCAACACGATAATACCATATAATACATGGTGTACGAGAATGTAACGGGAAATTGCGATCCAATTAACCGAAATAATAATAGCAGTAATAGCTAGACTGATTGACACAGCGCCACGGTAAATCTGAATTATTAGTATGTATAAAATGGTTCGCGCAATGATGATCTATATACACACACGTGTACGAATACGTCCACGCGAATCCGTGCATCCGTTGCGGAGAAAATGCTCGCTATGCGACCCGGCCATTTTCAACGTTTATTCAAATTTTTCGTTTTCCGATTATTGTTCCGTGCCATCGAAATCTGGCCGGAAAAGTGGCCTGATTTTGAATTCGAAATTTCCGGATATTGCGCCCCCCTCTCCTTACGCGTTGTTTCGTTTCCTGTCGAATAAAAGACCGGCCGACCTTTCCCTCCGGGACACTGGAGAATTCTGCACGAAATTTATCCAATTCGCGCGAATCGAAGAATTCGGGAGAAAAAAGATAGAGAAACGTGACCCGAGGAGAGAGGAGAAGGTTGCCCAATCGTCTTTCGGTAGCCTTTTAAAACTCTTCGTCGCGTTTTAAACGATCTCAAAGCTGAAACGATTCCTCGTTGAAACCGGAAAGAAGGTAATCGTCTGTGATTGGTTTCCTGGACAAGAGCGCTCTAACCGGTTGAGCAATCCGAACAGTGGATAGATTTCTTCGCCGTAAACCTAATATTCCAAACGATTCGGCTCTGTGATTTCTCGAACGAGTTAATTTTACCGATCTCCTGGACGATCCTGTCGTAACCGAGATGTAATTACGAGCAACTCCCGAGACGTTAGAAGAATCATGGCTTTTAATGTCCCTATTTAAAATCACTCGTGGACGTGATACCTTATTTACTATTCGATTAACTCGCTCCACGTTCCACTTTGTCCACGATACCCGGTTTTATTTAATAGCGAACGACGCCTGCAAAACCGATGGGATAAACTTGAAAGCAGCGTTGACAGCAAGACGAGTGGACTATTAAGACTCGTGCATTAACCTAAACGTGTAACACCGCAACGGAACGTTCCACGGATCCAGACAGCGATCTATGTCTTCCAACCTGACGAAACGTAATTAATCATAGCTGTCTGTAGTCGAGTGCTCGTTATCCGTTCCGCATAATTAAAATTAATTATGGCCGTTTATAATATCACCGACTACACCCGGACGAACTAATTGTTCGTAATGCATTGTTTCGCCGCATCCAGTTAGTCGTTGAAGCTCCCCTGGTTTCTCCCTTCGTAAAGGGTTGCGTCTTCCCTTTCCGTTTGTCTCTTTCGCTCGTTTTCACCTCTATCCCTCTTTCTGCCCTTTGTCCGAACACTTAGTCGGAAATTTCTGGAATTGTATCTGGGAATGCAGAATTTCTTGCCTCGAGAAGTTACCCGTACCAAGCTACGAATATACTATGCTTCTTAGAAACGTCGAACTTCTGCTTTCAAACGTACGCTGGCTTTAAGACGCAGAGACAATCGCTGGAATATTAATTTTCAGTCGCGACGAATAAAACGAGTAACGATATTTGCGGTCCGTTTTTTTCCCCTTTCACTCTTCTCGACGAATAAAACTAACGTTCTCCGTTCAATCCTTCAATCCCTAAGTCAGAGATTCTTGCGGGATTTCCGACTACTTCGGTGGCCTCCAGCTTTGTTTACGAGAAAGTTACGCTCGTCGTGCAAGTTCGAGCTAGTTCACCGTGTCATTGGCCTTCGTCGTCGTCGGTGACGTGGTCGTTCGCCGGGAACGCGAATACCTTGTGCGCCCACGAGTAATTACCGAAGCGACGGGGAAACGCGCGTCGCGCCATACCGAACTGCTTTCTAGCCACCAAAGTTGCCAAAAGTTGGTCGAATGAGCTCCGGAGGTGTGCTAATTATTATCCTCCGTGATGCAACGGAATCTCTTCCAGCTGCATTTTCTCTTCGTGAAACAGAACCCGAGAGAGAGAGACAGCTATTCTTGTGTTTCGTCGGGAAAGAAACGTACGAGGAAAGGACATATCAACTTTGACCGCGTCGATGATGCTCCACGTCGAACCGGTTACGTTTCCGGCGATGAGAACGAAACACAGCTTACGAATAAATAAAAGGCGATAACGAACGAAAATGAAAATGCAGCTTATATTTGTTTCTCGCGGCGTCTCTTTCGCCGTACGATAACTGGCCCCTTTATCGTCGCCGCGATACGTTGTCGCGTCCAATTTTCCTCGGTATTGCCGCAGGTGGCCGTCCGCGAAACGGCACGATCTCAACCCTGAAATCCTTTTTTGTTCTCAGTGATACGCTAATACGCGTCTAGTGTGGCTTTCAGCTATCCAGCGTGCGTAAAAGGGGAACGAAACGCGACGTTTATTGCCTTCTTTGCTCGCAAGCTCTCTGTAACCCCCATGAATATTTTCGTTTCGCGGAAGAAAGGACGCGCGTCGAATGATCCACTTTCAGCGAACTCTTTGTGCGCTGTTAGGGTGAGACTACGGTCTCGCAAATGGGATGCGGTTTCTGGGGATTAATATCGTACGAACGGTTAGAAGAACACGATGCACGCGATTCTCGTTGATAAAGTACGGTGAAACGTTGCTGAATCATTTATGATCTGGTTCGAGTCGAGCAAGAACGAAAAGAATGAATCGTGTTACGTGTAAACTTACGCGACATGTTGCGACGTCTTCGATAATTTCGTGGATGGCATCGGAGCGCGACTCGTGGGGCTAGCTTCATCCCCCAAAAGTGGAACCTTCCCGGCGGAAAAGATACGAGTCCCTTAAGATCATCCGTTCCACGAATGTTTGAACTTTTGACACGAAAAACTCTACGAATGTTTCTCCTATGGTATTCCTGTTGACTTTCGAATCCGTACACCGGAGATAGAGCGATCATGCGTAGTCGGTATCGGTGTCGAGCGTCTCTTAATCGATCCCGATTAACGGATACATCGAACTGACGCCACAGAAGCGATTCTCCCGGATTATTCGTGACAATGTTTTCAACGAAGCGAGAACCATGGAGATGATCGGCGCCGAACAAAAGCGAAAACGCGAGAGCGAAAGTTTGGTCGCAAGAACGCGATTTATCGTCGAAACGATCGCTCGGTGCGTACCAAGTGGAACGATTCCATTCTTTTTTTTATTTTTCTATTTTATATCAATACTATTCCTACCGCAGCCCGTTGTCCTCCGAGCGTCAACCCCATCTCTGTTTTCGGATGGCTGTCCGTCAGAATCGTCCGATTGTACGTTTGCCCGTTTCGGTTTCATCCGTCCGTTGGAGCCGAAGCACAATTGCTTCGTCGTGCATACCGTAACCGAGAAGCGGCTCGTGAAAGTTGCATGAATAGAATGAAAGAAACGCGAGAGCGAGAGGGAATTGGATGGTTAAACGAGACGGGGAGGTGTGGGATAGGGGAAAAAGGGAGGAGACAGAATGATAGATGTCTTGATATATAGATCGATGGATGGATGGTAACCGTTAGGGGACGCAGGGAGAGACAGAAATATCGGACGGTGCAAATAAATCACACGCCAGACGAATTTACTTGTACGCCATTGGTTGTTGCTAGCGGCGATAATCGGCGACCGGGATACTTCGCGGAGAAAACCCGAAGGGTACCAGCTTCAGGGTGTATCCTCGTAATTTGACGATCGTGAACGTGGACCATCGGTCAGGGATGATGGAAAGAGGCGAAACCAAATGGGGGATGAAAGAATCGAAAGATGGGAGGATAGGCACCCATGGGAGCGGGTGGAAGGTAGAGAAATACTAGTTCGCTGACGCGGCCAGGAACGAACCGTTCTAATTCGCGTCGATTCGCGCGATGCACAGCCACCGCGTTGTTTCTGACAGCTTACACGTATATGTGGAGATTTCAAAATAAAACCGTCAGTCGGAGAAATTTCCTACGTAGGGGCCGACACGATACGATCGAGCAGACGCTCGTAAACCGTTAGTTTCAATCAACGAGGGTAAATGGTTTTCTATCCGTGCACTTCCCCGATTCCCACCCTCTTCCACAATTTCTCGTTCCTACTCCCGACGTTGCGATACCAGCCGCGTATAAAGTGAAAATCTCCGGCCCGGTTCAATTTGTTCGCGGACCACCTCTGAAGCTTTGGAATTCAACGCGCATCCTGACGCCTGGCCCGACTAAAAATTCATTGCACCGAACGTGTTAGCCGGACAGCTCGATTATAACCGATAAACCAGAGAAGTTGGATTTTAGTCCGAATTTCTAGAGAGCAAATAACAGAGAATCGTTTCCAGTTTTGTTTTAGTTAAACCCGATTCGCTCGGAGTAAAAGGAAATAGAATATATTATTGAGTTTTGCAATATGGAGCAAGTAAAATCGTCTTGTCTCTTTCGTGTTACAGGTGATTTCTCGTTGCACATTTATCCAGTGGAACTGGAGGACGACGGTACTTACCAGTGCCAAGCCTCGCCCACGAACGATGGCCAGCCAGCGTTGCGCTCGAGATTCGCCAAGCTGAGCGTGCTGGTTCCGCCTCAGAAACCGAAGATCCTTCAGGGCGACTTCCTTATCACAACCGAGGACCGGGAATTGGTGATCGAGTGCGTCAGCGTGGCTGGCAAACCGCCTGCGGAGGTAAGACTCCTTTCTCTTTTGCTTTGAATATCGATTCGACCGGATGCTAAGAACTGGAAGATAGGACGAGCGATTTACGAACACCGTTGGAGCGAGTAGTTTTCTTGGAAAAGATAAAAGGTGAACTGATAAAGATTCAAACGTTCTATCTTGCTAAGCATCGAAGAGGATAACGAAAAATAATACGCAAAGAAAAAAAAAAAAGAAAAAAAAAGAAAAAAAAGAGGAAAGAAAAGAAGGGAAGCTCCTTAATGTTAGATCATAATATCTCTTCAATCATAATATCTTGATGTACTCTCGACAAGTACGATCTCGTGCAAAATTAACGTGTTCCACGATGAAATTCACATGAATCCTATTCTCGGAGGAAGCCTCGAAAAAGTAAGGGATCCGTAGTTCCGTTCATAAAATGGGAACTAATTTAAAAGCGGTAAGAAAATGCTCGGCAACGAAAACGCTGGTGCCTGGGGGTCGCAATAACGCGTTAAACCGTATTACACCAGAGACATAATTACCGGGGCAAAGGCTTTGTTCTTTCCGCAAAGCGTATTTTATAAAGGGCGTGTTCTCTATACGCGTGCATCGTGGCCCAAGGAATCCGAAAATTGCTCCGAGGCGAAGACACCCCTTGCGCGTCAATGCTTGTACAGTCGATCGGAGACCGCGTTACCTTTTTGATAAATGTTTTGGTGTTCGTCTCGCGGCGATGACGGGGCTCAGCGAAACGCTTTTAAACCAGCAATCAGAAGTGTCTCGACGATATGGCTGCTTGACCGACTTTGGATCCGCTTCGAGGCCCGAACAGCCGTCGCTCTGGATCACGTGCAAAAAAAAAGAAAAAAGGAAAAAGAAAAAAGAAAGAGAAAAAGAAAAAAAAATGGAAACGCGAAGGGGATCTTTGAGGGCGGTGCATCAGGGCCGCGAGCACCGAGGAGGGAGGGAAACGATGCGAGCTAAAAAGCACGGGGTAAAAAGCGGTCGTCGTTTCGATCCGCTCGTCTTTGTCTATTTACTTTGGCGGTGATGTTTTTGCGCGCGTAGATGTGCACGCTGAAACGGTGCCACGCCAGAAACACCCTTTCGATTCCGCTTAAACGTGATGACGTTCGAATAATGGTATCATTAATCTCTAGACAAGCTAACGGTGCACGTACAGTGCGATGCGGTAGGAGCGACGATGGTTACTTCGATCGAATTATCGAATTATCGATCACGCAGGCGGAAAAGACGATTCGACGAGAGTTAATGCTCTTCCAGGATCCCCTGGCGGAAACCCTTCGTGTGTTAGAAATCTGCTCGATGATTAAAAATCGGATACAGTTAACCGGAAATATATTACTTCAAATCGTTGAATTTTACTTTAGTCGATTTATTTTTTCACACCTCCGATATTTTATACCCGGATCACGGTAATGAAAAAGAAGACAGAAAAAAGAAAAAAAAACAAATATGTATTCCAGTTCGTAACGAAAATTCGTCAAGCTTCAGTTATATCCAGAAGCTTATTCGATCCCTGTCGTAATAAAGATCGAGCCAGTGTGGGAGAGAAATATCGATGATGCAGCGATAATGCGCTGGCCGATTCGCGACACCGCGAACAATTTCGCGGCGGGCCGGCCTCGCCGCTAATTCACCGTTCGTTTGGTCGCGTTCGGCCGCGATTGTACTCGTGTTAATACAGAAATCCGCTTTCTCTCGCGCTCGAGCCACGGTGTCCCTCCTTTCAGCCTAGATAAATGACGAGTCACAGGTATTTTCGTCGACGCGTAGAATCGAGTCGCGGCGAGAACCGATGAAAAATTAATTAAATTTGTTTCACGACCGCGAGCGGTTTTTAATTAAAATTACGCGAATCCTCTGATTAATGTCGTTGCACGGTGATCCGCGAGGGCCCGATGGAAACGATGCACGTAACGCACCAGCACACGTTTCCTCTCTTGATCCTGGCTAGAGGAAACCCAACGATTTTTCGATTTAACGATTGCGAAAAGTTTCTTTGGAAGCTGAGCCAGTGATGCGGTCAGAGGTTGTCGTTTGCGAAATGAGTCGCGTACGTGTTCAATAATTACTGACAGTAGTAAACATACTATTTCGCTTGAAAGCAAAAATGAGCCTCGCTGTTCTACGAAATCTTTCTATAAGCAAAGATAGTAAGAAAGTTTAGGCACTTGAAAATATAACCGTTCGTAGGTATAAGTGGACGCCAGTTTTCCTTTTGGGTAGCCAGGGTCAGTACGCTGTGAGATTTTCTTTAATACAAACGGTCCCTTCCGAGCCGTGAAATAAAGAAATTAGAAAACACAAACTGTACTATTTCATTTCCGACAACCCATATTCCAATAAAACGAGAATCAGTTATCACCCTCCGCTACGTTACAAATCGCTCGTCCATTCGATCAACTTTTCTACGGTTTCGCGAGCATTAGGTATCGTTCCACGAACAACGTTCCACGAAAACGTAGATACGATCCTACCCAGTTTTCGAACCTCGAACCGATCTCCTCGCAACGACCCTTGCTGTCCGGTGTGTCTAAAATTATTTCATTGCGAGCGATTAGGGAAATTTCATAATTAGAACCGGAATAGAACCGATCGGTTGCGCCGTTACCTAGTACCTGAATTAAGGTGGCGATTAAACTTGCGGTTCGTGGAACCGTTACGCGGCGAACAGACATCTGTGTACGGCGATTGTAGTGTTGCCGGGGTAAACGGTATGATATTGAATAGAAGGATTGCATTCTTGTCTTCGTTTAATAGAAATGGAAATTTAGTGCATCTATACCTGGCCTTTCACTGGGTATACATGGTATCCGTAACAGATACTTTGTACGCAAGTCAAAGATCATTCAGCGATCAATCGCTATTGAAATTTCTTTCCTTTTACAACGACGCGTTCGATCCATTACACGATTGGTAGTTATTTAATCGTGCCATTATCCACTGCAGTGAAACGCGCAATTTCCTGAAAATCATGACCAGCAATTTTATTCGACTCGCTCCTTGAAAATCGCGGCGTGCCTGTGCGTGGTAAAAAATATCGTGTTTTATATGTATCTATAAAAAAAAAAAAAAAAAAAAATATTGTGTTACGCGGGGAAAAAAAACCCATCCATTTTTCTCCAATAACGGTAACAAAGAAAACAGAAAAGTGAAAAATGTGAGGAAAAAAACAAAAGGGAAGAATGAAGGGCACAAAGAGGGTATGCAATTAGTCGATCGACGAGTTCCGATCCGTTGTAATTTGCCGACGATACGCAGCCCTCGGCCATGCAACGAGGGAAACAATCCCGAAAAACTTCCGCAAAAATTTCGGCCGCTGTTCGACTTTACGAAAGATTCGCGATAGCGGACAAACACTCTTGGATTAGTCCGTGTAATAACCCGAGCCACCGATGTGGTCTGCTTTTTCAAATTTTCTTCTTTTATTGTATAAACGTGCATCCATCAGCGGTACGTATCGTGTGCGTATCGCAACGAATTGTCCCGAGTCGTAGAAACAATAGAGAACAACGCTGAAACCCCCCGATACCGCGATGATAGCTCGTTCATCGATAGCGCCGGATCTTACAGACGATAATTGCCATCGTTACCGGTCGAGTCGCGTTCCGACGAATCCCGCGTGTAATCAAAAATTGAATAAAAAGAACTGAAGGGGAAAATGAAAAATACGAAGAGCGGCGAGAGAACGCGCATTTGTTCGCTGGTCGAACAATCGCGATTACAAATAACGCTCGTACGACTAACAACGCTTGCATCGATTACTAGCCAGCCAGATCCTGCTGATATCCGGGAATAATTTGCGTGCTACCGTTCCAACAGCCTCGTGAATTATTTTAACTTGGCCAACGATAAGAACTTCTGTAATGGCGATGCAATTCGCGAGGAGATAATAAACGAAACAGAGAAAAGAAAAAGGAAGACGTTAGAAGACGACTAGTTTCCTTTATCGAAGTCATCGTGGTAATTTAAAAATAACCGGTTTCTAATGAGCCTCGAAACATAATTATTGATTCGAACCGGTCCTCTCAGATACACGAATCGTGCTACAGCGTCGACTTGTCGCGACGATATTGATATACATAGACGACAGAAGCTATCGGTTTCAATAAATCGTAATGACTGTGGAAAAAAGCATTACCTATTAATATGGAGAAACCATTTTGAACAGTCCTAGAATTTAAATATTGTGAGTGCTCGTAGTGTACACTGTACTTCAAGTTAAGGGCATCTTTATCGCGTCGCGAAGTCTCGATTCCAATTTATAACTTTTCGAGCTTCCTCTCTGGAACCCGGTTCTTCCGGATGAAATAATTCGTTTACGAGAAATTCCAGCGATTTTCCACTTTGCGATTTACGTTGCAACGTAACGAGCGTCCTCGTGTTTTTCGGACCGGACGCAGATTCTTCGATAAACGTTTCATTACGTCGAGCAGCTTCAGAGAGATGGACGTTCGACCGGATCGTTGAAAGTTCTGCAAATTTTCCGGTTGGTTCTTGACATTTTCTTTTTTTTTTTCTTTTTTTTTATATCAAACTCACCCGAACCTCGTCGAGAGACGACGCAATAAAAACAACCCTTCCCTCACGAGCTCGCGCGAAACGCGCTTCGATCTTGACCCGTAACTATACTCTGGTTACCTGTTAATTAGCTATTCGGGTAAAACGTATGATTAGAATGCATCCGCGTGTAGCGCGTTCGGTTGCCATGTAACTCTTGTATAATTCATGAATTTTCAGCGAATGAATAAAACAGCCGAACCTTCAGGCTCAATGACAACCGGACCGTCGCTCATCTTCATCGGTTAACTCAGAAATTAATATTAAACAGCTGCTCGTATTTTAGCCGTTGTATCGGCTCGACGTGATTCCGGTACAGTTTCAATTATTGCGTGGCGCCCGCGACTTTTCCACCGGTACCAACGGCGCTCTTGAACAATCGAGCCCTATCCTTGTCCGTCCCTCTCTCGCTCGAAGTGGCCGCGCTTCTCTTTCATTTCCTCGTAACTTCTTAGTTTCGCAAGTTTCTTTCATATTGTTGCGAAAACTTGCCGCGAGAAGCATTGCCAAGTTTTCCTCGAAACAAAATTTTAATATCGCTGTCGCGCTCTTAATTCTATTACGGTCAGAGGGACGAGGGATACAGGATCAAAGAAAACGTTTTCCGCCGACTTCTCACCCCCTCGGCCATGTAAATAGGACGAATTTAAGGAAAGAAAAACACCGTGGAAGCTGCTGCATACATTCATAAGGGACCACGACGAGGGTTTCATTAGAAAAAAATCCCGGCTTCAGGAACGAGAGACTCGATAAAAATTAGCCGTCCCGGCGGAGATACACCGAGGTTAAACGAACGTGATTCTCGTTCGACCCCTGGACACGAGCCAATTGCACCCCACGAAATGAACGCGATGTTTGTAGGTCATTGTTCGAACCAGCGCATTATGCGTAACGCTGCGACAGGAATGTCGTGGTCGAATGTTGGGAGTCTGTTAGGTGTTTCGGAGTATCCGAAGGATTTTAAGAAACGAGCAGACATGTGGGAGTATTTTGAGACATTTCAACTGAGACGTATCAACTTGTCCCTTTTTTTATTCTTTTTAAACAGTTATACCCGATACAGACTACCAAAATTCGGTATGAAAAATATTTGCTTGGATGTGAAATGCATTGAAGCCAAGAAAAACTCTGACGCATCCATAATCAACATTAATCACCTTCCTACGAGTGCAAAAGTAGAGGCCAAAAAAGTGAAAGAGAAGAAAAAGAAGAGGAAAAAAGCGAAATCAAACAGACTGGCGCTCGCGATTTCCCGAGAGAGCGTCGAGATTTTTTTTCCCTTTTTTTTTTTTATTACGCTCGCCCCCGCTCGGGCGTAATGCATTTTTACAATAATCCTGAGAAATCTGGAGCAACGGAGTGCTTCGAGCGACGGCTGACGTTCGGCAAACTGTCGCGTAACTTCAGCGTGCACTCGTCGCGCGACACGTTTCCACGCGGAACCGGCGCTCGTTCGCGTGGTCTACACGGCCAATCCCTGTGTGATGTCGCGAAAGAACTTCTTGCCGGGGATTTTACGGCGAAGGACTCTCTGAATTTATGGGAAAAACCATTTTCATTCCGGACGGTCGTCTGGTGATGTCAAGTGCACGCCTCCCGCGTTCAGTCTCGTTTCGCGAGTTGATTATTTTACGCGAGTACAATTACCCGCGTAACGAGACAAGCAGAAGTAATTATAACGGTGTAACACGTTTGTGTCGCTCGATGACGCCTGACTAGATAATTAATTTCATTAGGAGAACGAATAGTCGTTTTTGCCAAGCCAGTTGGCTTCTTCGAGGCTTTGTTTCAATGGAATTCATTCGTTCGTACGCCTCTCGTCGCGTTCCGTTACGTTGCTTGCGACTGCTTAATGAGGTGAGTCGACAGTGCATGGGAAAAAAAGAGAAGAAACGCTGTTGACTCGCTTAGAAGTGTACCATATCGAGGCACCCGAAAAGCCTCGAGAACACGGAAATTCGTTGCACAAACTGTGAGCACACGCATTTCCATAAAATTCACAACGTTCCAACAGCTGGATCGATCTGTCGGGTCGCCGAAAGCAAGCCCGCTGGCTGAAACTTCTAATTCGCCAACTGTTGAAGTAGAAAGGTGCTCGTTAGGAAGCGTCGCAGAGCCAATTTATTCGATCGAATTATTCGGCGGGGCGCAATTAAACGCAAAGCTGTCTGAGGCCGATGGGGGTAGGGAACAGAGAGGATCGTCGTCGGTGTTCCCAGCTGTTCGCTCGATTCGATTTCGTGTCGCGCTCGTGATTCGAACCCCGTCGAGTGTGTTCTCGTTTCCGTGCGAGTATCATTCGTTATATTCGTCGATAAAAACGACTGCCTAATTATTAAGAGATACACGGTTTGTTCGATCGTTGGATCTGCTGGCTAATCATTTTTCACGAACATACGCGAGTAAACAACATCGGGAACGGACCAAAAATTGCGTTACGCGGGACCAAAGGAAACAAGATCGCGCGAGCGCTCCTTTTCCTTGTCAGGCCTATTTAATTACGAGTCGACGACGCTGAATACCGAAGCAGGTTGGTCGGAATGAAAGGCGAACGTAGAAAGGGATTCAACTCTCGCTTTGATTTTTCAATTAACGTCGGTGAGCTCGATGGATGCGTCTTCGTGGGAGTACACGTGACACGTAAGCGTAGCTGATTCGACGACTTCAACCGGTGACCAGCTGACGAAAATAACTTCGTCCCGTTGCGAATTCGTAGTTTCTGTTGTTAACGAATTTCCTGAAATATTTCCTGAAATATTTTCTGGAATATGTTCGATGCATGCGACTCTGAAAGGAACAAACAGACATTTTCGTGCGTTGCTGAAACATCATAGCATTGATATTCTACGCACAAAACAAATTAATTGCTCAAAGCCACACGCGGCTGTTTCTTTTAGTATCTCGAATATACGAATATTCGAGAGCACAGGAAACACAACCGATTTTACCGAGTCTTTCCTCTGTGGTGCTACACGCGCGGCGTCTCTCCTCTTTCCTTGGTTCTTAATTAATTCCAGAAACGAGTATAAAGCACCCTTTAATGAACCGGTGCGGAAACATTAGACGAGATTACCCACTTACGTGGAATTATAAAAATATAAGAGAGTTAGGGGAGGCTGAGCTGGAAATAAACTCGTGGAGCCAAGGTTACGGAGACACGGTTTCGCAAAAGGGGATGTTAGTTCGACCTGACACGTTCACGGCGATATTTAGGTCGTAAAAAATCTTTGGACGGAAAAATAGGTGAACGGAACGCGGCACGTCAGGTTCACGGTGCATTTATTTAGGGATGATCGATCGAACAGCCGCGTTCCTTCCAAAGACGAACAGCTTCCTTCGAGCGCCGACACGGATGGAATATGCGTGACAAATTGAATCGCGCTCGCGTTCGGAGTTACTACAAATGGCAGCGCGTCCAACAGATCCGTGTAAGTTCTAATTAGAGCATACGAGATCGATTTGTCCGCAAATGCGTCGTTTTCTTCGTCGACTTTTCCATCGTCGTTGAGAAGAATAGCGGTGATTCGCTAAACGAATCTCGTTGGAAAATAAAATATCGGGAAACGTTCTGCTTTCCGTGCGAAAGGAATCTAAAGAAAATCCGTTTTGTTGCGCGCCGTCGTTGTAATTTGTGTAACGAAGCACAAATAAGAACGGTCTCGTTTTATTTTTCCTGAAACACTTTATGTTCCTATTGTTCGCGCATAGGACAGAGATTCATCGGAGCGACGGCCACTCCCGCGATCGCCGACGTAGCTGGAATTAAGTCGGCGACCGTTCTCAAGGAAGTCGTATGTAAGGGCGCGAAGAGAGTACGTATATTTTCTCGAACGAAGATGCAAGAAAAGTTCCTTGCCAAGAGGTGGAGCCTGCTCATCGAATATTCATCGAGCGAGAAAAGAAATTTCAAAGACCGTCCATCCAGTTCTGAAGATCTCGCGTCGTTATTTTCTTTTTTTTTTCTCTCTTCTTCCCTTTTCTTTATTAGCTCCATTTTTTATTTCGTTCTCTCCTTGCTGCGAATCTCTTGAACGTAATTGTGAAGCGTTTATTAAAATTTTAACGCATCTTAACAGAAATAACTATGCAGGATCGTAGCAAGTATCGCAAATAGTATTGGAGAACAGCGAGTCGGAACTCGCATTGATATAAGAGTACAAGAGCATTGATGCAGCATGCCTAATTATAGACGATAAAATCGATTCGCGTCGGTGCAGGTACGGTACAGTAGTCACTCTTGTACGTACAGTTGCACAGACACACGAATGCGCGTACACGCATAGGTTTGTACGATCGGATCAGCGTAGACGAATAAGAGAAATCGTGGAAAACTGTGCATCGATGCTCGTCGAGCAGGAAATAGCGAGATTTTTTCGGTGGTCCATACTCTGGTGAGCACACTTTCATTATCTCGATAGTCGAACAATCGCTCGATCGCTCGAGCTTCGTACTAGATTGCATGCTATACGATTTTCCGGAGTTTCCTCTGGAAACGCTCGAGCCACCGTCGGTCGGTTTCCTTTGCGTTTTTGTCCCGTTTTAATCGCGCCTCTTGTTAACCGCTAATTACACGTCGACGGAGATGATAAAAGTTCAGCATCCAAGAAATCGCACAATAGCTTCACCTCCGGGTAAATGGCTCGCCTAATCGTATCAGATTATGTTCTTTATTCTTTATTTAAGAAAATAAAATAAAATAGGGCAACAAAGTTAACGATACCTTGAAACGTTGCTCTCACAGGAATCAGCTCTTAATAACAAGTTTCCCGATTCTATAAACGAGAAACTTGATACATAACATTTTATACAGTTCTAACAATAAGCTTACTATCTCGAAACTATTACAGAAATTCAGCCACGAAATTCCCGAATAGGATCGATTACACGAAACTGCGAAGTAGCGTTTCTGATCGGAAACATCGGTATCGATATCGAGCCGGGTTGCCGTACCGCCATGGGATTTTCAATTAAAATTGAGTAAAACGATCTCTGTACGGGTTCACAGCGGTGTCGAAGTCGACCGCTGCGAACACGATGCTTGAACCTAGATCGTTTCGCGGAATCGTTCGAGCAACGAGACACGTACGTTTTCAAAAAAAAAAAAAAAGAAAAAAAGAAAACAAAAATGAAAGAAAAAAATGAAAGAAAAAAAAAAATAAAAAAAAACGAAAAAAGAGAACAGATCGACCAGAGGGAAAAAGAGTAACACGACGCTGTACATATATCTCCGGGCTCGAATCGAGAGGAGAGCGCAGGGGGGATTTTCAATCAAGCCGGCTGCAAGTTGAATTAATTCCGGGGGAAATTCGAAAGTTTGAAAAGCGAGAGGTGCTCCCGCGGATGTAGCCTCGCGGTCGTCGGAAGCTGCTTCGAAGTATGGGATCCCAGCTACTTGCCGGCCCGTTAGGAACCCGATCACGAGGGTCGATCGTAGCCGAATTATTGAATAAAATATGACAGGAGTCCGTTATAATGAAATAACTTCCGATATGCACGGCTCACCTCCCTCGAGTTCGCTCAACTTCTAATGCATTCTTCGTGCCGGCTCGATAAGCTACTCTCGGAAAATCTGACGGATCTCCCGGCGAAACGAGCCAGCTTCTTTAAATTAATGCTTGGCAGTAGAATGGGTAGCGAATGTTCGTTAGCAAAGGGGTGGATCTACGGTTCGCGTCGGAGTTATGAACAAGTAACTTTCGTTTTCTTGGAAAACCGTTATTGCGAGAGAAGATGATTTTTGGCGTGTAACTAAGCGAATAATATGTTATTAATGGGATTCTTCGATTTTTAGTTGGAGCGTATACTTGAGAAACGAGTAGGAATTAATTTTGGATTATATTAGAAGCGCACTAATGTACCCAATAATTAATATATCGTAGTAAGAACGAACGACAGATATTCCTACAAATATTGAAACACGCTAAGATATAAAATTAAATTACAGATCACGTGGATCGATGGCCTGGGGAACGTGCTGCACAGAGGCATCAAAACGATGAAAGAATTATTCGACGGCGGTCCCCTGTATACAGTAAAGTCTGTATTAAGGGTGATGCCACGGAAGGAACACGACAACACGACGTTCACGTGCCAAAGTCAGAACGCGGCCGACCGCACGCCGCAGAACGCGAAATTGCGCGTCGAGGTAAGTGCAAACCGGAGAAAGAGAAACCGGAAAACTGGGCCATCTGCTGCGATTGAAACGACCAGGGTGTAAGGGTGGGGGTTCGAGGTTTTTTGCGCATTTTTTTTCACCAACCCATTTTCAAATGAGAAGAACGAGATTAACAAGAGAGGTGCTTCAACCGAGCCAGAAACGCGGTAACGAGCTGAAGAATCATTAATGTCGGGTCCCCGAAAACTGGTCCGCGACGTAATCACCGTCCGACACAGAGGGGAGGTTTCCGCCCCGTGCTGTCCGTCCCTTTGCTTTCTTCTCCGCGGACAATGGAAGCTTTGCGGTCTTCCTTTCGTGAGCTTACCAGAAGGAAAGAGAATCGAGAGACTCCGTCAGTGTGTGAAAGAGAAGATCGGTTCGTCGGTTCTGTTTGAGAATGTTAATGATTCGTGACAACGAAGATCGTAATTTTGTCTCAAGAGAGGGTAGCGTAGCTAACGCGAGTCGAAACGGCGACGCTTCGCTATTATGTACGTTGTCGGGGAACACTCGTTCGCCTACCGATTTGTCAACGTGCGATATTAATTGGCGAGAAATTACGTCCGACGACGGAAAATAAAGTACAACAACGACGATGGTATTCCGGTAGTCACGCAAAGCCAACACGAACCGATCGATCGTGCCGCAACGATGGCTATGAAAGTTTGAGCATTTTGAGCATTTTGATCATCAGCTTCCGTGACATTTCTACGATCTCCCTGACATGCCCCGTGTTCGACGCGTGTTATCATCGAACGCTCGTATCTCGTGTTTCAGGTTCGCTACGCGCCGAAAGTGTCTCTGAGAATCCGCTCGGGCCTGGGCAAGAACGAACGCATCGTCGAAGGCAGCGAGCTTCGCTTCATATGTCACGCCAAGGCGAATCCGTCGAACGTCGAGTACAGGTGAGCAGCCTCTGATAATCGATACCTGGTACGGGAACGTTCCTCGAATTCGGAACGTTGCTGCACGCGGCCAGGTATAGATGTTGGTGGTTTCATGGTTGCATGTCTGTCGACGATCAAACGGTACATGACGAGCACGAACAATTTGCAAGTGGAAGTGCACTTTCTTTAATAGAGTCCTGGTGCACAAATTGTTGGGCTTGGAAAGGACATTCCTACGTTTGGTGGCACCTAACGATGCGATATTTCCATAAAGTATAATTGACAAAGTCAAATCGAAAAGGTAGAATCGGTTTTGAAACAATTGGACAATATTTGTCACAGCGATTCCTGGTTCTCTTTTTTATCCAGATATCATTTGTCGAAACACTCAATTAGCTCTTCGATTCATCCGGGAGGAACTGTTCCTTTTTCGATCTTTGGTCTCGTACATTTTATTTTATCGTACTTTATACGAGGAACAAAGAATGCCTCGTCTATTAGATAGAATCCAGAGGACGCGAACAAAAAAGCACGGGCGTGCGGTCACAGATTTTCCGGGTGAGAAAATGCTTAATTCGTGCGTTTTTAACGGAAACAGAGAGAAATATAGATAGATAGAGAGATAGAGAGAGAAAACGGAAAACGAGAGAAAAGCTGGTCGCTTTATCGAACAGCACAATGTCCCGGCACACGCATGGACAAAAGGAGAATTAGCAAGCAATCGGTCGTACCGTGGAACAAGCGAATAATTGATGCTCGTTACAAAGAGAAGGCAATGCAAAGTTTAGGATAGTATTAACCGATCATACGTTGCATCTCGCGTTGTCTTTGTTGTCCGCTTCGATGGCTTTGCGATCTCTCTGTGCGTACGGTACGTGTACATCTGTGTACGTGTATCAGCGTGTCCGTTTGTTTAACGAGTCCGATAAAAGAGAAACGACGAAACGAAAGCGAAAGCGAAAGCAAACCACCGTGTGAATGGCTCTGCTTTGGTATCCGCACGGTTCGGGTATCGAGAACAGTCGAACGGTACCGTGCAACAGGAAGAGAGACTATGGATACTTTAATTTAAGGTGTAACTCGCGGCGAAACACCAACCTGCATGGATACGCGTAAAATCGGAACGGTAAAAGCTGATAGAAGTTCGACACGACTCTTCGGTACACGTTTACGGTGCAAGTTTCTACGACGCGTAATCTCGTGAAAATAATAAAACCAACGTGGAATCACAATAGGGTCCCGAGTGCTGTTAACAACGCGACTTTGATGACATCGGAACGTAACGTATCGCAAAGGTGCAAGAAAAAGGGACGCAATCGTTCGTTCTAAGATACACGAGCTCGGCAACTTTCGTGCCCGTTTCATTCAATTTCCTCTGTTCGCTGCTTCTTTTGGTAACGTATATGAACACGCGATTCGACCAGCTGAAAGAGCCTGCTCTCTCGTTTATTGCCATCCGAAGCGATCCTCGCCACTCTTTTCATCGATTGTACCAGAGAACGAGATAAATCTTACGATTGGATGCTTCTACTCCGAGAATGGGCATAAACCACGACCTACCGAGAGGAATCCTTCATAGAGAACTCGCCACTAATTCGACAGAGGTTATCGTTTTCTCGTTTTCTCGTTTTCTCGTTTTCTCGTTTCCGTCGTCTTTTGTGGGCCGACTGAAAACTCGTATCGATCGAACTTGAATAATGACCTAGAAGAACCGTGATCGCGTATTATGGGAAGAAAAACGACTACAGGGAAAGGAATATAGGGGAATGAATAAAAGTTGGTAGAATAAAAGAAAGGAAAAAATAGGAGCAGTGAAAAGTTTAACAGATGCATAATTATCCTCGGGATTTTTCCATCGAATCGATCTACCGGTAGGGGGCAACTTTTTGCCAAGGTACCGCGCAAATTATGCACCAATTACACGCTCATCGAGAACCTACCTTTTTTATTCCGTAGGTGGTTCATCAACGAGAAAAAGGTGATCGGCGACTACACGACAGAGATGATCATTCACAACGCGACTCGCGATCTTCACGACGCGATCGTCAAGTGCGAGGTGCACAACGATGTCGGGAAGAGCGAGGACACCGAGACTCTGGATATAACGTGTGAGTATTCGAGTAGGGTCAGATATATCTACATATATCAAAGTCAAACTTTAGATTTGTCCCGGTCAGGGGAATAGGATTAATTTTGAAACGATATCGCGTTCGCGCCAGCACCTTGTGGACAGAAACTAAGAACGTATTAACATACCTCCTTTCTACGAAGGGAAATTCTTAGACCAACTTCACCCGAGGTCGCAAGTGGAAAGCTCGAGTTAGTATTCGCTGAGTCGACCTCTCTTTATCCCATTTGTTCATCCAGAAGAACGCTTCTGCGTCGTTTCGTCGTATTATTTATCCAAAATCCGGTTAACGGACATCAGCGAAATTCGGGATGACGCTTGTCAAAAGCTGAGACGAAGGATAAATTTACCATAGAAGAGGATTTGCCGGCATATTTTTGAAGATGGTCCTTCGAGGCTCGTATTCTCGATTTACGGTTTTCCTCTCCGATGTAACACGAGTAGCAAGCGTGATCCTACGTGAACGTCGCTCGAAAAATAGAGTGGATGGAACGATTTCGTAAAGCTTATCGTTAGAGTCCGAAGAATTTTTTTCTTTCCTCTTCTCTTTCGCCTTGTGACGTATCAATCTCGAGGGATTGTCCGAGGTCAAAATTGAATTTCACAGACGGACCGCAGTTCCGGCACCCGCCAATCTCCGTTGAGACACAGTACGGCGCCACGGAGATCTTGCAGTGCGACGTCGACGGAAACCCGTCGCCGGATATTCGCTGGTACCACGAGGATTCGGAGCGACAGGTCGCCACTACGCCGAACATCAGCGTAGTAGTGAACCACGAGACGGCTGGACGGTACTTCTGCAAAGCCTACGTGCCCGGTTTTCCAGAACTCGCAGGCTACGCGAACATCTACATCCGGGCGGCACCGCGTATCGTGTCGCAGAGGGTGCAGTATGTGCCCGACGAGGGCGTCGTTAAGGTATTTCTTTTTTTTTCAACATTTTTCTCCATTCTCAGTTTGTTTATTCGTTTCATTTCATTTCCTTTTTTCCCTATTTTTTCCTTCTTGCTTTTTTTTCGTGGTAATTTATAGTACAAACGAGAAATTCAAAATTCCTTCCGATCGAGAACAGTTATTTTTCGTTTGGTTTTCGACGTCTCGTAAAGTCGACAAACACAACGCGGTCTCGATTTATACTAGCCATAACTTCCACGTTTGAACTCGAAACGAGGCATTTATGGAAAATATGCGAAAACTGCGGCCAACGGTAGACGGCGCCGCGTCTCCGAAAATCCAGCGGCCTCGAAATCTACGTAACAAATGGTTTAGAACAGGGACGCAAAGCGACGGCTATTTTTCGAAGAAATCTGGACTAGTTTGATGAACACCCATAGACCGAACACAACCATCGACTAACCGCATTTCCTTCCTTTTTTCCTTTTTTTTATTCACCATTTTTCCTTTCCCATTCATCTTTTTTTTTTCCATCGATATATGGACCGCGCGTCGGGCTTAAAAAGCGGAACACACAAAGAGAGAGGACACGGTATCGGTCGATTCTGCGAAGGGGGCAAACGACGAACCAGAGGCCTTTTTTATTCGACTGTTTCTCCTCGATTTCGCAGGTGAAGTGTACCGCGATATCTGTGCCAAAAGCGGACTCGGTGGTATGGAGCTTCGCCGGTCGCGAGCTCAATTTTTCGTCGAACAATACGCCGTTCTACGTGCACGAGGAATATACCGGCGAAAGGGTCGTCAGCACTGTCACGTTGCTCGATCCCATATCCACGTACTTCGGGGATTACAACTGCACGGTCACGAATAGCTTCGGCACGGATTCCGTCATAATCAAGCTGACGGCACACAGTAAGTTCATATCCATTATGACCAGCCAACCTTTTTCTCTATTTTTCTCTATTTTTCTCTATTTTTCTCTATTTTTCTCTCTTCTTCACTCTCTTTTTATTACTATCTCACACGATCTCTGCATTTTTTCCGTCTCGCGATCCCATGTTTTTTCCCGTGTGTGCGCGACGCGTCCCCCGAAATTGCCATGTTTTCGGTCTGGAAAATGCTGGAAGCGTTCGAGGAACGAGACTCGGGACGAGAAAAATGTCGCGGTTACCGAAAAATTGGATTCTGCCCAATGATGAAATTACGCGTGTCCCCCGTGTTTCAAACGTGTCGAGATCGACGCGGAATTTGAATCAACCGCAGTTCGAAATTGGTCGAATCTCGCCTACGCTACAGCGAAATGAAAAAAAGTATCGACCTAGTGTCGCGTAAAATCACTCTCGGTGATTTTGCATTTTTGAAATACACGCGTTGGTATCTGATACGTTCGATCGGTTCGTCTACCCAGTGACAAGACGAACCGGCGATTCGTTGCCGTCCGTCCGTACATGCTATAGTAAAATACGAGTTGACGTTTTGTTTTTCGAATACGTCCGGTGAGAACGAAAATAACGGAAATAACGAAAACGAATGGCCCTTTAAGGCACAGATTTTTTTTTTTTTTTTTTTTGTTTTTTGTTTTTTGTTTCGCGATACCATTCACCGTAACTTTCGATCGAACCTTGCCAATTTTTATATCATAATTGAGATCAATCTTTTGCAGCCGAGCGATCCGTCCGTTGCGCGTGCGTTCGTTACGATAATTCAGGCGGCTGGTTTTGTAAATTTTTGCCGATACGCACACACAGATACTGCATCATAAATTCCACGAGATTCAATTAACCGACGCGTCGGCGGGAAAATGCGGGTTCGGCGAGCGTTTCGCAAAATTTAGCCCTCGTCGTTAAGCAGTCGCGCGCACTCGCGGCTGCCAATTTTATTTTCGATTTTTATTTTTATTCTCGCAATGACAACATCGATCGTCGCGTGATTTTGAGAGGAAAACGGAGGGGAAAAAAAAGGAAAAAAAAAATTAATAAAACTAAAAGTTATAAAAACGACAACGTTGAGCTAAACAGCCGAGATTTTAACCAGCCGTGACGCTTAGCGTTGATTCCAGTCGATTGGCAACTGATTCTGATCATTGGTGGATTGGTCATCTGCGTGATCCTGATTGGCGTGATCGTTATACTCATTCTGCAGTGCCGCGACCGCATCAAACAGCCACGGCCGAGGACTGCCCAGACCCAGGAGACCGATATGCGTGAGTGGAATATCATGCTCGAATGAATTATAACGCCATTAGTCACGCCGCGTTTCCCATTGTTTTTATCGTTCTTCGTGACTCGCAATTTCGTCATTTCTCCTATGCCGGGGCGAATTCTTCCTGTCGGTGGACGAGACACGAGCGCTATCTTTCATCATCTATCGTTAACGACGAGGAAAAGCATGACCGCGGATGAAGAATAGCTCATTGAATGCAAACGAGCCCGATACGTTCCGACTGGTCTTCAAACGGATAGAACGGAGTCAATGGGCGACAGCCAGTGGTCCTTCAGCGCCTTTCTAAACCGTTTGTTTATGGTCGATCCAGTTCGTTCTTTTTTCGCATCGATTATACGCTTTATAGTTTCATATCGAAGTTATCTGGAACGATTATATATTCAATTCGAGTATTTTCTCAATCGTAGTCGGCGTCGACTCCACCCACTTGATTATTCGCCGGACAGTTTCACGTTCCGATTCCCGATAAAAATTCGAAACAATGGAAACAACGCGAAACAAGGGGTGCAGCTTGGAATCTGGTTTTCAGTCGTTGCTGATATATTTTTTTTCTTTTTTATATATCTTTACGTCCATCGATCGACAGAAGAAACAGATTCGAACGCGGATCGATATCGAGAGAGCGACAGAAGCAGCAATCTCTCGGATGTCAAAGCGGATATACGAGCGGGATCGAGTGTCAGCAACGCGGAGAGCGTAACAGCACTTGACAGCGAAGGCGAAGGAAGCACGAGAGGCGTGAACGCTTTGGCGCTGGCCGGACCTGTACCGAATCCATTGGGTTATCGTTACAGCGCCGATTACACGGAACCATCGTTCCCACCGAAGAACAACGTAAGTATCGGACCGACCAGACCCGCGTTGACCCCGATGGGTCGTATGGCGAGCCCGAAAATTTCCCTGTTCACGATTTCGCGTTTTACGCGAGGAGGATGCCAAGAACCGGAGCCAGAGCTTAATCTAGTTTATTGCAAGAGGAAACAGGGAGTTCCAAGAGTGCATATTAAAGCGTAGAATCTCTCTCTCTCCAGGGCATGCATTCTCGAGGACCGTGTAGATTTAATTTGCAGTTTTTAAGAATTTCCCTCTCCGAATCCTGATACCCTTTCCGGCTTTACTGCGTGGAACATTTGGAATTCGACCACGTCTTAGACCTCCCTTCTCCTATGATAATCCGTAGCGATCCTAATTTCGGTACACGTTGAACGAATTATAATGTTGAGATCTAGGAAAATTCTCGGGTCGCTGAACCGCGCCAACGTCGACCGTGCACGAACGTCTTATGGGTCGATGTGGCGCACTTGTATATCGTGTTGGAAGAATTAATTTCATGCGGTACGTTTCGGTTCTCGTGTTCCATAAGCCAACGATAAACGAACCTTTTACAAGGAGGAAGACTGGAACACGGAACGTATTCGATTGTTACGATCCAACCGTACTTGGACGAGCGTTTCTTAAAAACGACTCCGAAATCGCATCAAGATCGATACAGGGTACTTGTCGCTAACATTTTCTCTTCCGTTTTGATGTTACAGGACGGCAGTAACAATAATGGCTACGTACCATACGTAGACTACACTCGCGACTATATGCCACCCACGACGCAAGGAGTGGGCGCGTCGCGAGAATCCTTAAGCAGGATACCGTCGGGTGGCATACTAGCCTCAAAGAAAATCGGTTTGAGTTCCGCGAATTTGGGCACCTCGACCCCACAAACCACCCCAGCGATCGACCCACGTTTCTCTGCAACGTATGGAAATCCCTACCTCAGGTAAAGTTACCAGAAACTTGGCTGCCGTTTCTACCGGCCGATATCAATGGAACTCGCGTCGCCTGTGTCATCGAGCCCGCAATCTAGTTCGACACGCTGGATAATAGAGGAACCTTTGACTAACTGTAATTGTGTTTTAGCGCACTAATCCTACAGAGGCACGCGCGGATTGCAGCAAAGACGATTGAATTATAGTTGGGAGATGGAACGTGATATTCCATGAATCGTTAGTAGTCGGGGGTAGAAAATTGTACGCGAACACTTCTAGAGAGATGATCGAGCGAACCGTGAAAAGGTGTGGGATGGTAAACAGGGGGTCGATATAACCGGGTGTGATTTCGAGCATTTTCAACAACGCTGCAAAACAGTAGTACACGCGTTAACGTTACAATATTTACGACGTATTGATCAACGGATTTGCTGCACCGCGTGTGCAATCGTTTCTACGGATTAATTATACTACGTGTAAATCATGAATCGCCTGTCTTGAATATTTATAACGTTGCTTCGAAGGGTTGCACGGCACGATTAATATTAATCAAGCAAATCCACACCGTTCGCGGGGCGTTATGTCGCGTTGATTTTCGAACAATCGCACGACGAACGACCCATTCCGACCCGTAATCGCGATATTTGTAATACCGACCGCGTGAGAAATTGTTCTGATTGTTCTTTCCTCTATCGAACAATAGAATGTCAGCAGCGGAGCAACTGAGACACGCGCCGCACACGGCTGTGCCAGGAGTAACACCAGCACCACCGCCTTACACGCAAGCAATGAGAATGAATAGCTTGAATACCTTGAACGGCGCTGGACCGCAGGTTGGTACAATAACAGTGAATGTGTGTCAAATTCCGAGACGCAGTTGCGACATTTTAGGTACATTCCTACGCTCACCTGAACTAGTTCGACTTCAGATCTTGTTCGAGATAGTTTCGCAATCAATTCCGATTATGATCGATCCGATTGAATCGTTCTAATTTTTCATTTCATTGTCGCCTATCGTTATCGAGCATTGGGTGTGCTGGAAAATTCTTATCGTTCTTAAACATCCAACTCGCTAAATTTACGTAGACGCGAATATAACGCAACGAGTATTAAGACTATCCCTAATTTTCCACAATTTTTTAATCGTTTTATAGGCTCCACTTTCGGCGCACTACATCACAGGGGGCCCAAACGGAGGAGTGGCGACGGTAAAGCGCACCTCGGCGGTCGGAACGTTGGCGACGCATGTATGAGGCCAGGGGGTCTATCCGAACTAGAACCGCCGACGTTCGGGCCTAACTAGTACCGTCTTCGAACACCGTCGACCCGCCGAGAGAACTCACCCCTCGAGCTCGCGCTCGAGTACGCTCAGGCTACGGGAAATGATCCTCGCAGAAACTCTGGCGAAGAGCTATCGTTACCAGAGCTGCCACGATATCAAACTGGAAGATCGCGATACCGTTCGACAAGCTTCCACGATCGCACACGCGCCAAAGGTCGATCGATTGCTCGGAAAACCAATGTCGAGTAACGAGTCGAAGAAGTTTCGAGCGAAAGGGCGAACGCAACGAATGGCTGAAAACGGCGAAGCGCTCAAATACATCGAGATGGTGCTGCGACAATTACGAAGGGCCAGCCGTGATCATCGACAACTCGTGGAGCAACGTCATCGGGTTGTACAACCGTTTCCTGCGTCATCGACGATCAACGAATATCTTATCGACAATTCGGATATACAAAGTTTTACGATTCCACGCAGACAAAGTGTTTTCGAGGCAGACCGGATCGACCGTGACTGTCGGGAGACAGTGGTAAGGTTGCGCGAAGTTGGAACAACCGAAGAACCGCAAGAGCTAGTCGAGTATCCCAGCACGAACATGGCAACGAAACTGTTGACGAAGAGGAAAACATACGCGAGTGGTGTTCGCGTGTTGGAAACGGTGCCCAAGAGAATCCACGAGAGGATGAGCGCGGCCAGCCGACAGGGTTTGCGATACGTTTCTGGATACGAAGGAATTGACACTTCGATTATTCAATGAAAGACCTCGTACTACGAACCAATGAAACAGCAACAAGGTTTGGCCGTAAACGTAAACGCGTGAGATACCTGAGAGCATCGAGTCTGACAAAAAATCCATGCTCGTTGCAGCTGTAGGCTGTTCAACCGATATGGAACGATCGAGCGATGAATGCGAGAAAGGCTGTAAACTTTGCTGTTCGACTTCGAGGAATTAAACAAACAGGAACAGTCATCGAATAATGACGAACAACAGTAGGTAACCGGTTGAACTTGTTGGGAAAGATTGGTCGGTCTGACAACGCGCAGTATTCCATTTAAGAAGACTGAACGAGAAGTAAAAAGGTTCCTTCATCGGCTCGGATGCACAGTGTATTTTCTTCGTTCGTCTAAAATAGTCGACTTTGTACACTGAAAGGACTGTATTTGGGTGAACGGTATCATCATGAAAGTCAAAGCGATATACTCGACGTGGCTCGATAGAAATCGGTCGAAATGAAAGAAGAAAAAGAAGAGGGTAACGACGATCATCGGAAATAGTGATGGTTAGATGATTCGCGAGGAACGAAGGACGGTGGTTAGGTTCGTAAATCGAAGGAGCTCTTCGGAACGAGAACAGACCACTCGGTATCGACAATCTTTTATTCGCATACTTATAGATCTCGATAAGCATTTAATGTTCATTCGAAACGTAACGAAAATGGGAATCGAATCTCATCGCGGGTCGTTGTGGTCGTAGTAGCAGTCTCTTAAAAAGGGGAAAGCGTCATGGAGTAAATAACAAAATGAACATCGAATAATTGTGCGTGCAAACGCGACGAAAACTAGCTTAGACGAATGTTTCGCTTTTTGAACATGTGATACGTAGACGAATGTTCGGGTGAGAGCGACGGATCGAATACGACGAGATCGTTGGGTTCCGTCGCCATTACGAACAAGCAACGTCTCGGCTGCTACTTCGACGTTACTATGTCGCGCTGCCTTTTTTTTATTTATAGGAAGAAAAATGTTAGATCTCGCGCAGTATTCGCAAATAAGCGCACTAAACGAGAGCAAACGACATCCCCGACGATCGTCTTGTTTGACAAGATCGATCGTGGTTTCGTGTCTCCTTCCGGCCTGAGGATTTTCAATCGCGAAAGGACACGTGTCCAGGAAGCGATCGACGCGTTCCACGGGCCGACTGTTGTAAAATAGATAGCTAAAATCATTAGGTATATATATATATATATATAAATATATATTATACACCTGTTGTCAATACGAACATAGGGCCTATAGTTTGGTGGCGCTACGAGAGCAAAACTCTATTGAAATAAGCTCGTTCGTGAATGGAACAGCTTCGTGTAAATAACGTATAACAATATTAACGAATAGACGATCGGGCAAAGAAAGCGGTGTGTAGAATCTAATTAGTCGCGCGTCTCGTTTCGAGGGAAAAAATGGAGCGCGACTTAAAAGAAAAAAAAAGAAAAAAAAAATTGAGAATTCTTCGCTTGATTAAGCTCGTTATTAAGTTATTATCGTTTTCCTCGAAAGTATATTGGTTCGTTTTTCCGTTTATTTGCAATACCTGTAGCTCATTGAACGAGGACGTTGAAAAGAATGAAAGATCTATCGAATTTTCCTCGACGATGATCTATGGATCTCGAGTTAAAGAGTCCTCAAGTTTAAAAGGAACAAAAAATGCGACAAAAAAGAAAATTAATAAATACATCGCTGATTCACGTCGCGATGATGTACAGCGAGCATAATACCATTGATTACGATAACGAAACAGGGTAGCCTATCAATTATTAAAACGATTTCGAAAGAGAAGGCTGCACGCTACAGACAGGCCCCATACTCGCGTGGGGCGTTGGTGATCAGCGGAAATTAAAAAAAAAAAAAAAAAAAAAAGGAAAAAAAACAGAGCTCGGGCAAACGTATCGGTGACGACGAAGTGAGTTAAACGAACAATTACGATAATCGTCGCGCGTTCAGAGCTAGGAGAACGAATATACATTTGTATTGTCGAGAAGATATCTTTATATTGAGACGTCTGTAACATAATTTCTGTACATAACTGGAATTATTGCTCACCGTATCTCGTAAGATTTAGTTAGTTTTGTAATTGTGAAAAAAAAAAACAAAAGAAAAAAGAAAACACTATGTGCATATCTGATTCTGTGCGGGGGTAGCTTCGCGATAGACAGTTCCACTCGAAAAGTTCTCGACGCTGTCGTCGCAGATCGAAAAAGAAAAAAATCAGTATTCGTAACGTAAATACTTCCTTCCTATCGAGCACTCGTTCTTACATTCCACGATCGACCGCGATCGTGCGCGGTTCGTCGTCGTGAAACGATCAGTTCCTCCGTTCGAGATCGAATCGTCTCGTCGAGGAGAACGCGGTAGAATTAAACGAGATTATACAGTGTAGTATTACCGTACTCGTAAGCATCTTCGATCGTCTCATAATTCGTCCGTCCGTTCTTCTCATCGAGATATATCGGCCAACCTCGTCGACAGTATCCCATTTTTCGAGCCGTGGAACTGTCCATCGGAAGTCCAGCTTATTGTACATCAATCATTCTGTACAATGTTCATCCTGATGTTACTGTTAACTATTTAAAAGAGTGAAAGCGTGCGAGAGTGAATGCGAAAGTGTGAAAGTGAGAGAATTTTGAGATTTTCATTCAAATCGCGCAAAACGAAGTCCTATGCGTGCGCGCCTGTGCCAGAGAATTCGAGCGCGACTTCATAGCACAGGCGCTTGCGCACACGATCGCACACGTCACGTGTAAATGTATAAATGCTTGGTGGAATTCCGAACTGTACAGGTTTAACGGGGAGAAAAAAGAAACAAAGACATGAAAGACGTATATTTGCACGCCTCGGTGAACCTCTTGTCTGACACGAGTAAATCCGTGAAAGCGAATACGCGTACGTAACATTTAACAGACGGCACCAGGCCATGCCGAAAAAGAAAAAAAAAATAAAAGAGAAAAAAGAGAGATCTATACATACAAACACATGATTTCTATTATAAAGATGTAGGTTAACGAAGTATGCTGCGGGAAGTAATTACAATCAATGTACTGGATGGTCCAAGGCGATGTTAAAATTAGAAAAGTTTATGTCGTTTGAATCTTAGAAATTTACGCCTTCTTGCCGCAGGGCCATCCTATACGTATTAATTGGTTATCTGTCAATTATTAATTAAATTATATCGATTTCTTCGCCTTTAGTCAAGGAAAGGAACAAAAGCCATCGCCAAGTTTCCTCCTCGTTCGTTGCCGTACGATTTTATCGCGCGAGCTATACGCGCTCGAAGATAACGCGCGAACCCTCTTTCCGCGAAGCTTCTCTTCGCTTATTCCGGTCTAAAGAAGCTCGCGGGGTAGAGCATGACCGATGACTTCGAATAGTTTATTTTTCTATAGTGCAATCATTTCGTTCTGTGCAATTTCCGACGTCGTTGTTTTCATTGAAAGTTTATTCGCGTGGCGCGCGAAACCGCGCACTCGACACAATATCATTCGGCGTGAATCGACGAGAAAACTTTGCGCCGTGGCTGCTCGGTCGCGCTGTGTGTTGTAAAGCGTGAAATTCTTAGGCAATTTACGACGAGTCCTCTGACGAACGATCGTTCGTCGTTCTCTAGTTACGCGCGGAAACGAAAGAGATTAAGAGAAAAGAAAAGGAGGGGGGGAGGGAAAAAAGGGAAGGAAGAAAGAGAAAAAGATATTGCCTAAATCGGATGAGCGAGGGAAGTTTTTCAAATTTGTTGATACATTTCATACTTTACGATTAGGGATTATGGCCTATTACTAACTATTTCGCGAAGTTTATCCGACGACCCGATCGTTTTTATTTCTTCGCACGACACGTTAAATAAACTATGGTGATTCACTCGAGATACCTCTGTTCGAAGGGAAACGAAAAGGGGACGAGAACAAAAAAGAAAACGTTTTCGATTCAATGGGACGTGCCATACTATTATTCATCGTGTAAATAACGCTTTGACGCTCTCGAGTTTGATGATGAAAATATATGCGAGCGAACAAAAATGTACGACGAAAAGTTGTTGATCGCCGAATCACGAACGTGAATCACTATACGAAGAGCCTGGTGTGGCAGGCGTGTATCTTAAAAACGATCGAGTCCGTCCTCCCACACACTTGTGAAACGGAAAGTGACTTTTTAGGAAATGAACACTTTTTCGCGTGCTATCCATGAAAGCTGCGTTAAACACGTCGCATCGATTACTGAGTATAAAAAAAAAAGAAAAAAAAAAAAACTATTTCAAATTCGACTGAGCGACATATAGGAGATACGATATATACCCCCATATTTTTCTCGATGTTAAGCTTTTTTCTCAGAACGCGTTACGCGGCGTGTAATACAGCCTGCGAGAAGGAATTCAAGCGAATCGTTGCGAATCTTTCAACTTATCGGCGTATCGTTTGTATAGTGTAGCGGGAAGGATCCGATCAACTGCGATCGTTATCACACGAGTATCGTAAGAGTGGTGAAAAAAGATGAAAAAAAGAAAAAGAAAAGAAAAAGAAGAATGGTCGTTCTGAAGCGATGCGGGCACTTCTGATTCAGACCGACCATCCGTTCGTTTGATTTGCACTCCGAGTTCCGACGAAACGACGTTTTTCTATTGATTACCGTAACAATAACCCTTTTGATCGTGTTGTTTGTATGAAAATGAAGGTAGAACATTGATGATTTAGCGTCTGAAAAGCCTGTTACGTTTTTACAGAAAAACTTTTCAACATATACCGTATGTAGTAATCTCGACCAATAATTTTGATATGAACGAGCCAAGAATTTGTTCGACTTTCGTACGTCTAGGTATCTAGAACGACAACGCTTGGGAACAATTTAATGAAAACGCACTCTTCTCACACTCGTCCCCAGTATAGAAGTCGCCTCGTGAAATAATCTTTTTCGTCAGCATTTCGATACCCATCTTTCCACGTTTGATCCATTTTACAAATACCATAGACTGCTATAATTATATTAAATGAACGGAAAAAAAGTAAAAAAAAAAGAAAAAAAAAAAAAGAATGAAAAGACTGTAATCGATTACTCGTTGGAATCGTATCGAACGAACGTGATTCGTGGTAAATACGCGTACAAAGAGGTCGGTGCACGAGTCGCGTGACTCGATTCGGGATAATCTCTCATACGAAATGAGAAAAAGAAAAAAAGGACACGACAGAATGGCCGTGGTAATAATTAGGAACGTTTGCGATATCTATAGAAAGATCATGTTACAGCGAACACGTTACTACCATTACTTTTCTGCCGACCGTTCCCCTTTTTCTTCTTCCTCCTTCATTTTTCAAACGGTACTCGTTTTCCTCGATGTCGCGTCCTCGCTAGTTGGCACAAGCCCCGTTCGTTCGACTCGAACTATCGTTACGTACATAATTAAACCGTGCACAATGGAATTTCAATTACGTACGTAGGTGCAACAAGATTCTTGTAACGCTAACCAACCGACTAACGATGTCTGGCGAAACTTTGAAAAAGTGCGCGAAACATCTTGGGGGGGGAAAAATAACGTTTCGAAACGAAGAATCGCACAAAGAACAGCCACAATGGCCAATTACCGTGATAATGCGTGGGCTAATTGCGGGAAACGATCCGCCAGGCAACGACGGAAAAAGGGACAACGATGGGAAATGGTAACGGTGTCTAACACACAGAGTTAACGCGAGGAGTCGGCGTGGCGGTAACGTTACGTCAGGCGAAAAGTAAATTAACCCGAATGGAAAGGTAACTCGATCTGAAAGAAATACACAGAAACTCGAAGGAAACTCCCGTAAAGCGATCAAATGCAAGAACTTTTGTTGCGAACCCGTTACGTTCGGGACGTTATCGCGCATCGAATTGGCAAACTTCGCGAGCCGAATCGCGCCACGAATGAAGTTCGCCGAAATACTACCCCGCCAACTATCCACCCCTCCGCGTTCCCTGTTTGATAACGAGTTTTTATCGATCTGTTTTAACGCGTTCGATAAACGCGACATACCATTCGACCGCTACCTTTTTTTCTAACACGATCGATGTTTTTAAAAAAATCGTCCCGCCGTTACGATTAAAACTGAACCGGTGTTTATGTTGAAAAACAAAAAAAAAAAGACTTAATTAACGTCGCGTACGTACGCCTTTCTGCCGATACTCGGTATGTTGATATTTCGTCAGCAAATCGATCAATATCGATGATCCTTCGACGAAACGAACAGAAGTGCGCCAAGTGGACTATAGGATAATTGAAGGGGTGAAATGAGGGTGAAGAAGGAACACGTGTAAATATTTCGATCACTAAAGATTTGACTATGAACAGCGAATCATTCTTTTTAGTGTACATTACTTTGTATCATAATAGCCTAACGAACGTTTAGCTAGACACTTTTTTGAGATCTTACGAGGAGCGAACGGAGATAAGATGGGAGTCGCCGTTTCTAAGACTTTTGTTAATAATCGATCCTCGATCGTTTATTAGATATCGCGTTGCCCGACTGAGAATTGAATCGCTGCGAACCTTATACGGAAATCGACGATTTAGCCATATAGCCATTTGTATATCCGATTCTCGCGATCAAACGCTATTTTAGAATTAATGAGTACGTCGTACGAAGATCCTTGATGCATAAAGAAAATATCTTCACTTTTACGATTAGTCGCATCCCTCTCCACGTTCTAACACGAATCGAGACAATTTATCAGATACGATACATATTTTATATCCTTGTCGAAAAAAAAAATAGATGAATTGCGCGCGAAATAACATATGCTTCGAAAATCCTAGAACTTTGATCGTTAATCTCTGTATTGATTCGATCGCGATTCGATTCCGAATTCCTCGCATGTACCTGTAGAGTTCTAAAGATCGGGCGCGGAAGCGGTGCCCATGTCAAAGACTACGCATCGTTCGCACAAGATCTTCCGTTTAGCGAGAAACAAATTTTAGTAAAGACCGGGAGAGAAAGAGAGAGAAAGAGAGAGAGCAATTTAGAGTTTAAGAAAACGAGAGAGAGATAAACAAAGATTTTTTTCCTTGAGAATTGATTAACGTAACGCAAAAATCTACCGAGTCTTACTCTTCGATATCGACAGTGTGCCAATGATAAACCTTTTAATCCGAGTTTAGCTAACGTCTGTCGCGTTTTTTCATTCCCTTTCGATCACTTCGTGAAACACACGTACGCGCGCGCGATAGATATAACCATAAGAATATGTAAGTACAAAGGAACAAAGAGAAAAAAAGAAAGACTAAGAAGCTTTGAAGTTTTCGATATTTTCCGCGTCCCAGCGGTCGATAGATAATTAACGAGTGTCTTTATCACTTGTGTACGCGCGCTCGATAAAATCGACTTTGGAATTTTTGCGCTTTTCACTCAGTCCAGCTCCCGACCTCCCCGCTACCCCCGCCACCCTGAATACACTTGCCCTTTGATCAAATTTCGTGGTTTTCTTTTTTT
>SMSQ01013776.1:47697-68481 GCA_019453375.1 Ctenoplectra terminalis | reverse complement strand
ATTTATAATTTCATTTTAAATATTACTTCGATTTATTTATAATACATTTTAAATCTATATTTTATTCTCACTTTATCTTTCTTTTTAATATCTTAACAGACAAATGTATAGATTGTAGTAATTATTAAACGATTGTAATTAAAAAATATTAAATAATAAATTTAAGTTATTACGATCTCCTTGTACAATTAAATTTCTATATCTCACTTGTTTTACTATTTAAATAAACGCAAGAACTCTTTGTTTTATCATATTTCATATAACATATTTAATCTTTAATTCTTGTTACTATTTTTATTAACCTGTTAATTCCGTGGTATCAAACTCACTAATAATATATATTTTTTTAAATATTTTATCATGGGTAGATTTATAAATTTTCTTCCTCATTATTTTATCCTATTTTTTAACTTGCGTTTAAATAACTCTTATAAGTGTTCCAATTACTCTTTGTAGAAGAAAAATACTTAAATTCAAAACTTGATTAACTCCATGGGACATTCAATCTCTTTTTCTTTTTAAGCTAAAAACAAACCACAGAAAATAGAAAACAGAATACGAAAGCTCTGTTATGTTCAAACACAAATATTCCATACTCATAAATATTCATTGCAGTCGTACTTACATGTGCATCTGAACAGGTGCGTTAATTTAAATATCATGTGCAAGATACAGTTCCACGACGAAGATGCAACGAACGAAACAATTACAAGCACATTATGATGAGCTCACAGGCAAACATAATTTCTGTCAAGGAAATTAAAGCTTCACTGGACTTTGTGCCACCGCCGTGTAAACTTGCAGTAACAATTGTTGAATAATCCTACTATTTGCCACACGCAAATTCTAGATAGGTACTTACTGATCTCTTTGACTGTAACCGAGCCTGCTGTCTCTCCGCTCCTGCTAGCCTTTTTTCGTTTAAGTCAATTAGCCTCTTTTCAATTTAGAATGTCAATTTTAAACGGTTCGATCTACCATGGTATACTTTTATTTAGAAAAAACATTAATTTTTTTTTATTATTATATAAAATATTCCTTTTCGTTTATTTTTTATTTTTTCTTTGATAAATTTTTAAAAGCTTTTCAGGTGTACTTTTAATAGTGCATATCTTTAAGCCTTATAATCTTTGGTATCAGTAGATCTATATCATTTTACTTCAATTATTTAGGGTCCTTTTTATAAATAGAAATGTGTTTTTATTTATTATAAATATTAGCGACAACAGCTATTTGGTAGTTAAATATTTCCTGACTTTGGTGGCGGGTGACCAATGGAAGGCATAGGATGGGAAGAGCGTTTCGTCCAGGGCCTGCTAGTAGACTCGTCAGTAAGGCATCCTAGCAGGCCCGTGTCTTAGACGTGGGGATGTTGAAGTTAAGAGAGGGATCGTACTGTTTCCGAGGACTTGCGGGAAAGTCGGTCTTGTAAGGTTCCTCTGGTGGTGGAGCGTAGGAGGGCCGCCACACTGACTGTATTTCATATCTTTGACATTAGCAATTTCTTCATTTTTTTAATACTCTCTTCTTTAACGTGTCTACAAATTGATATTAATAATCCAAAGAGCAGCGTGAAATGTTTTACATTTTAAAAGGTTATTTTAACCAGCCAACTTTCTCTTTTTTCTTCGCTACATGTTGAAATATTTATCGTGCACGTATCGCACTTAGGATTTTGTAGCTTCTGCGAAACCAACCAGGTCGCGGTGTGCAACTGCTGTTCATCATTCAAACTGTGCGCAGTATTAGCCTTTCAAATCGAACAACACCTTCAAGGAGATTCTTCTGAATGTTTCATAACGTGCTCTGTTCGGTATCGAGCTACAAAACCTACCACCTATTGTCGCATGCTGCTGTTTCTATCACGCGTTGACTATGCTCCGTCAACAGCATCATTAAATATCCTCTCAATCAAACTAACACACGATTAATACATATAATTTCACTGTACGACATTAAGAATTCTAATTCGTCATCTCTAATCTATTTCAGTTTCTGAAACATTATATCCATTAATTTTGTTAACGAAGCTGCGCTAGTTTCTCAAACATCGTCGCAATTAATCTTGCTTCTTCGAGATCTTCGATATCTGTGAAAATGTCGTAATTAATTTCGTTAATGGGACTAACATTTGTCTTTCTGTCATTGGCACGACTAATTTTACTAAACGGTCCACATCGTTCTTTGGAATTCTGTCATCATTAATTTCACCAATAAGCCTCTATTGATTTTCCAATCTTTATGATCATCGATTCTACTAAACGACTAACGACACTCGTTCTGAAACATCTACCAACTTCGATACTACCAAAGTACTGACTGTATCGCTTTTTAAATTATACCTAATTCACTTTATCTCCAAAGTAAATTGACAAAAATTTTCTTTTCCACTTTTTTCCTGCTTATCAAAATGAACTCTGATAAACGAATAAATCATGTCACACATAGCGTATCACGATGCCCTTAACGAACAGATCCACGCGTCGACGCACTCCCAAAGAGCAAACAAAATATTTGGCGAGGTGTTCGAGAAGAAGAGGGGCAGAGGCATCCCGATCTCGTGGCCTCTTCAAACCACGTCGTCCTCGCGGAATCGCGAACTTTAGTCAGTGGATTCGAGGCCACCATGTCGTCTACAACTGGGCCTAGGTTTATTAAAACATCGTGCACACCCCAGAACATCGTGTTGCCTAACAATGTATCGTTTAATCGGTCGTGGTTCGTGGATCGTCAATGAAAATGTGATTCGTCTTGTCGTCATTAATCACTTGTCGCATTGAACTGTCTCTCGTCGAGTCTGGTGATTCGATAGTGAGTCGTACAGTGATTCGGTGAACGTAACGCGGAAATATAATTATTACTCCAATTTATGATTCTGATTTTTAGCGACTAAAGAATGTTTGAAACTTTTAAGTTCAAACGTTGACTCTGATTACTCTCGAGTGAAATTTAACGGAAAAAAATTTTTAAACTTGACTCTGATTATTCTCGAGTGAAATTTAACAAAACAAATTTAAACGTTGACTCTAATTATTCGCAAGTAAAATTTAACGCACGATAAATGTCGCATCGTTGACGAAAAACGCGCGACCTCGAGGGCTTAAATGTCTCAGAAGATTCATACCGATGTCGAAACACCATCTCGATCGGAATCGAGCTACCGATCGATGCTGTCTAATAATTTCTCAACTTGGTCCTCGTCCAAACGGATCGATCGTTCATTGACAGTCCCAGCTGCTTAATTTCTTCAAACGATAAACGTCTTGGCTTCGCTTCTACTTCTCTGGAAACGTAAATTTCCGCGTACACGTGGGTCATATTTGTCGATGTAATCCCGACAGTTACGTCGCTTAACATTGTTCAAGGTGATAAAAAAAAGGTGGTTAAAAAAATTGCAATTAAATGAACAAAAATTGGGTGGAGTGTGCGAGATAAATTCTGTGCCAGTGACATTCGGATGTAGAAATTTTCTGAAGTTGACGATCTAGATGCTTATGTGATAAGATAAACCGGAAAGTGTGAACAGTTGAGAACGTGTACCTGTGATTTTGAATCTGGCCTTCGTATCACTCGGTTCAGTGTCACACTGAATGAGTATTTGAGTTGATTTATGCTACGGATTGGTTGAAAATAATTTGTGTTTCAGTTTTTGTGAAACTTGGTTCTTTGAGTAATTGCGGTTTTAATTAATCGAGTGTTGAAGCGTTGATCGGTGCGTTTAGGGAATTGTATTGGTGTTCAGTACATTGTGTGATTTTGTAAAGAGACTATAATATATCGTGAAGTTCGTTTAACAATTTGTACTTGGTTCTGAATTTTTCTCAACGTTTAAGACATCATTAGGAAATTTAGTAACGGATTCATAGAGATCTAATTTCTTGGACTGTTAAGATTCTTACGAGATTTATATTCAGTTCTCAATACTTTCAAATTCATATATTGCAAGAAAATTTTATTTTATTTTTGTTACGAGTAACCTCGTTACGGAACGTGGATCATTTTTTTGAGTTACTTTAATTTTTTTTTTACACTATATTTTAATCCTATGAATAACTGTGCTAAAAAATTTATAGCAATCCTTCGAGTTCCTATACCTGCTAATTTTTCTGATGGACTTAATTTTTGCTGGTTGTACAGTATCGTAAAGAAACTCATCAAGTTCAATGATAAACTTCGAACCAAGAAAAGAATTTGTATACCAACATGTCCCTTTGCGCGACTCTAATTAGTGCCAATTAGTGTGAAACACCTGCAAGTGTGCTCCATATATACAAAACTCTCGCTCTCTCAATGACCGCGCGTTCATCATCCAGAGTCATGGAAACCAAAATCACCTTGCACACGTTTTCATGGTAAGTACTCGAGTTTCAATCAATTCACAAAAACACTTTTCAATATTGAACGGAACCGGAACATCTCATGAATATTCATAATCTCTTATTCCTCCTCATCATCCATACTTTTTCTCATTCAACGCTTCCTGCACTAACAACATGCATCGTTCTCGAACTTGTTCCTCGACATTAAACACGGACACCCGATCTCTGCACACACCTCTCGTACGCGCCGAATTCCTGTTCTTCAATTAATTATGCGTGCCATGTTTCATTTTTCCTGTCGTGAATCATATTTTTGTGTCACGATCATTTGCAAATCAATTTCGTGGCATCGTCACACGTAAAAAGGATATTATTGCTCCAATAGTGTGTTTTATGTATTATGTTTTTAGTAGAAGAATTTAAGTAGGAAAAGATAATTGATCGCACAGTTTAACAGGTTTAACAGGAATAATTTTTTTCTAGAATCCAGTCGATAAATTCTGGACGATATGTTGAAGAGGAAAGAAGGATCGTACAGACGGTGAGAAGTTGCTTCGAGGATGGGTTGCAAGACTAGTATGTTGGAATGCATAGAAGAGAGAGGGGAGCCGGAAAAAAGGAAGCAAACGGATATGCTGGACCAAGGATCCTTACTCGGTAATTTCTCGTTTCTCCCTTCACAGAATTCTAATCGTATAATGTACTGTGAACTTGAGATGTGAGCTGATAGATCTTTTTTTAACTATGCTATTTTCACATCTACTTTCTTCTCTTAAATAATTTTTATTTTATGTTTTTTAATTTTGATCGATTGTTTCTTTTCTAACTAATTTACCGCTGATAGATTCTAATGATAATACCTTCTTTGTTATTTTTTTAAAATAACTGTTAGAAAATTGTGTTAATTTTTCCTATTTTTTTTCGCCCAATTAGTTATTATTCGAAAAAGATGTGAATCTAATTCCTAGTTCTCGATTTCGATTCTGTTATCTCGCTCACAAAACTCGTCGTTTAAATATCATTCGCTTCCTTTTCCTCAAAAATAAATCTCAACATCCTATTAGCATATTCAACACGGTCATTCTCATAATACCACGACAAATATCGAATATATTAACCACTCAACAATCAACCATAACGATCTTGTATTCAGAGATTACACGGTACACGTTCTCGCATCACATTTGTCAATTGAATTCCTTTTTTATCTCATCGCGAATCTCCAAAGAATCTGTTTAAAAAAGAACCAGCAACAAACTTTCGTCATATTCCGTTATTCAAATTTGCTATCGATCTGAGGATCACTGATCCGATAATTCCACGTGGCACACAACGTAAAAATAAACTCTTCGAACACGTACGATCGGTGAACGAAAATAATTATTGCAATCAGCTGGGGGGCATTGCGTTTCGCAAAAATGCGACCCGTAAGCGTACCTCGAGTGATTCTCCTTGACCTAGTCTCTCTCTACACCGTGGCCACGCCATATCCTCGACTGGAGGCAATGTTCGAGACGTGAATTAATCAGAGACCCGTCGGGTTTCGGAAAACAAGCTACATTTATACTGAATTTCGATCGAACGGTTCGAGAAAATGGTGTTATAAATTTTACTTCCATCTAGGAATCGTAACTTTGTTGTGATGATTGGTTAAAGTAGAATGTTTATTTTTTTTTTTTTTTTGTTTCTTTTAGATACTTTAGATACTTTAGATACTTTAGATGCAAATATTTTTGATTGGATTATTTTTTTTTTTAATTTTTGTGGGTCAAAGGGATACGACAAGTTAAGATCGTATTTGAAAGTTTATGCGATGGAAAACTTTTTTGTAAAGATTTAGATTTTTATTTAATTGGNATTTTTTTTTTTAATTTTTGTGGGTCAAAGGGATACGACAAGTTAAGATCGTATTTGAAAGTTTATGCGATGGAAAACTTTTTTGTAAAGATTTAGATTTTTATTTAATTGGATCAATTTAAATTTTGGGATCTTTTTCGTTGAGAGTACTGGTCTATGTTTTGGGATTCTTCTTTGTTTAAAGAAGGGATGGAAGAGTTCTATGATTATAGATTAAACTTTAATTTTTGTTTACTGTTATTTAACAATATATTTTTTCTTATACCTTTTTTTACCTTTTCAAAAGTATTTAATTATATTATTTTTGGACACCGTTTAATTTTTATACGTTTCTTAACTTTTATCTGCAAGATGCTTATTAAACAATAGCGACTACACGTTAATCAACCTTTTCGTACGTTTTCACTATAAAGCTATTTAAATATTCCTCGAGCTGAAGTTGCTTTGGTTGTTGGTAAGCAAAGGCTTGGATAACACAGATACAAAAATACAAGAGTACAATGCCGAAACGCTATATTGATTCTTTGATAAGCATTATTTGGGTCGGTGGTTATGAATGCAAATCAGATACAGATAATGCTGGATGGCAATTCTATTCGGACCTTCAAAAGCGTGCAAATATATCATCTACGTGTTGCTCGTTATTATTCGACTTGAATTATTGAAATTGAATAACGGAAAAGGGTAACTGAACTGGAGTTAAACTTCTAAGATGCGTTATATATTTTCCAAGTGTTTTTTGTTTCATAAAAAATTGATCGAATGATTTTTTACACATCTAAAACAAGACACTAGCCATAACACTTTAAATGCAGTTTGAATGTAGACAAAATTTGGATATGGAGTGGAATCGGTAGAGGTGCACATTCCAGAATATTAATCCCAAATTTGTTTCTTTAATCTCAAAGCTGAAATAGCGATAGACTTTTTAAATACATAGCTTGCGAAACATTCAAAGCTTATATAATTTTACCGAACAGTGTATCTTTCTAATCGCTCGAGTTATTTAAAAGGATCTAGTATTTAAATCGAAGCATTTACGATTAGAGGCGGTTGAACTGGGTTCGTTTTAATCTAAAAAGAAATTAGATGATATTTCGTAAGACCGAGTAATTCCAGCTATTGTGATTGAAAAATATATGCTTAATTTAATGCGTACAATTTTTAAACCACTTTCTTCTTAGCTATTCTATTCAGTTCAAGTCAAACATCTTTAAAGGCAAACTTCTATTCAAATACAGGTTTTCATTGAGCAATCTTGTAGCCATTTCAGACATACTCGAAGAAAATTATTTTTCTTATTTTTAAACAACTATTTCAAATTCATCAAAGACTTTGCCTAGAACTTTTACCTTCATCGACATTGAAAAGAACAAATATCATCTATATTTCTATGCAACAGCAATCCAATTAGCAAACATCGTCAATCATAAACATTTACTGTAACATAACTTACAATGTTTTTGCCCAATTCTGCAAGCACCATTTTACCAAACTACACACTTTGCTCTAAATTATAAGTTCCACTCCGACCAATAAACAATTCATACTCTCTTCAGCTAATTGACATCCACCGAAATGAAAACAGTAGACACATTATCAAGCAAATATCTTCAACAGCGAAAGAAAAATATTATTAGCGTCAGTATATTAAATCCTTGTTACGTCTCCCCATCGTCAAAGTGATGGTTTTCAGTTATTATATCTATCCGTCGGTCGTAAAGGATATAGTTAACTCAATTTTGGTCGTTACTCGAAGCAGTTTCACTGAGAACAATCAACCAGTGTCTAATTGCAAGATTTTATTCGAACGGCTGTGTTCTTTTGAGTGCATTCGTGTTTAACGAGCGTACGACTATTGTACCGCAAGTTTCTCCGACGACCCCTATCTCGTTCCTGAGGCCACTCACTCACGAGCAGAATTTTAACCTGCACAATTTGGTTCTGTCGGCCAGTCGTTGTCTTTGAGCTGGTTATAACGCATCGTTCGACGTACGTGCGCCGATTTTTTTTATTTTTTTTTCCTGTTCTAGACTTTCCTAATTCGTAAATTTTATTCTCGAAACAGAGTGGAATATTGCCTTGAATTGTGACAAGTTTTTTTGTTCCTTTTTCGTGAAAGTGTATCGTGAGGAGTAAGGAGGACATGGACAGTGCAATTCGAAAAATTTAAAATTTTGAACAATTTGGAGGAGTGCATTGATCTCTCTACATTCTTTAATCCTAGTTTCTTTTTTATATTTGATAATTTTTTTTAGTAAAAAAAAATGTTTGATTGTTATTATTTTGATTGATAACTGATTGTATTTTTATTATTTTTATACATGTTGTGCAACTGAATTTGGAATATAATTTAACTTTATATTTTGACCTTGAAATTGATCGTCGAACTGTGAAAAAAATTTTTGTGTCTCTAAAAAGTATTTAAGTATATTAAATATATATTTTTACCGTATTATTATTTGTGTTATCTATTTATTTGTATCGTATTATCTATTTTTAAACATGTATCAATCTTCGATTTATATTTGCCGATTACTAAATCACCAGGATATGTGTATATTTCAATGAACAATCAAACGCTTATAAATTTTTGATATCATGAGGACACGTTTGTTAAAATATCAATGTTTATATACAATATTCTAATCAACCATTTATAAATTCATATGGCATCCCCTCCGAACAAGTATTTCTTTCCAAACGAAGATGAAGATATTCTGGATGATATATTACTTAGCAATGGTACGTAATCATACCAGTCTTTTTTGTATTGAAAAAATTTAATTGTTTCATTAGCAATAAAATTATTCAAAAATGTACCGGTAATTTTTACACTTTCGTAAGACTTTAAAGGTAACCCACGAAGTTGTATTAAAATATTTTTCTTTTTATATCAACCTTTTTTATTTCTCTTAAAATTTACTTTTTCGGTAAATATCATAACATTCCATGTATTAATTACTCTCACGTGTGAATGAATGCAATAAGTTTATTATAAGAACCAAGAAGAGGAGCAAAAACTGCAGGATCAATTGTTAAACCTGCGGTGATAAACTTCAGTGATAAACTTCAAGAAAGCATACTTTTCCTATGAAATATATGTTTTGTCGTTAAATTTTTTAATGTTAAAATTGTCAAGTCTTGTTTTGTCCCTACGCTTGCTACTGTTGCTTCCAACGGCCAATTAAGGTGCCCTACTTTCGATCAATTATCTTTAAATTCTGATCCATTCGAATCGAACGATAAATGCTGAATGATCCTGCCATAAAAGGTGAAGATAAGTTTTACGTTCGACCTCAATCATGCACACCCTCTTTCTACGCTTATTTTTTCTATAAAATCGTCTGCTCGAATTCATCGACGTTAATTAGTCAATTGAACGAAATATTTGTGAACAATTAATTTGCATCGAAATATCTGATTACAGGACATATTCGTAAACAATTAAATTTCATCGAAACGAATTAATTTATAGAAGTTTAAAAAGTTAATGGTAACGAAGTTTGATAAATTGATCTAATAAATTCATTGAATGAAAGAAATTGAAAGTAACGACATCAATTCATGTTCCAATCTAGCTTCTGTTATCGATTTAACCATTGATCTATTGACCCACAATTTGCTTGCGGCAATTCATCGATAATCTGATTCTTAAAGGAATCTCATTATTGCCAAGATATGAATTTAGTTACTCAACTAATACATTAATTAAAAAAAAACTTGACGCTATTGCAACAGGAGTAACGTTGTACTTGGAAATGTATCAATGTATGAATCAGTTTAATATTAACTTCTCTGATAAATGTTGAATTTCTTTTTCTTCAGTTTTAAAATTATACCTTTCTTTCTTTTTTCTTTCCATAGGAAAAGCAGAGTATGATAATTTGAGACGAAAATCGTCGTCCGACGGGATCGAAATTGACGACGAGGAAGATGAAGATTACTCAACGTTAGTAAGTAAATTTTTTAACGATCTTTAGTAATCGATTACCGTAAAACAATTTTTATGAACGTTCCATTTTTGATTTCCTTAATGCTTTTGTTTAAATAATAAAAATTTTGAATTACAGAAACTAACCACACTCATGGTATAATGTGATCGATGCATCGGTTAGACGATAAATAACATTTAAAATATTTCACCGTATCGGTATCTCGATTCTTGTTGCTCTAATCAGAGATAACAGAGAACAAGCAATGTTCCACTTCGTATTTTTCATAATTAACAAGAGGCAATTGAATACCATACGTGGTTTAACTACTATTGCCATGCACGAAACATATTATATCGTAAGTTACTATAATTACAGCTCTGCAAAGTGTTTTACAAATTGTATTGTTATCTTTAAGTGTGATTGCTTCAACTGCAATCTTTGATTCAAAGATTTCATTATAAAAGAATTTCTTATCCTAAAACAAATTGTATCTTTTGTTATGTCTTTTCAATTTCTTTCTATGCTATAACCTCTGATTAATCTATTTCTTTTATCATTTGTTTAATCATTTTTTTTAATCATTTTTTTAAACATTCCTTTTTTTTATACAACGTTTCTTTTAGCTATCCTCTTTTTGTACTTTAACCTACTTTAAATGTGTCTTACGTTGCCCCTGTTACGATCGATATTCTTAGACTCTGCCCTTCACCTGTACCTTCTCTTTTCAAAACATGTGCTTCGACTATATCTCCTTTAATCGTACCTGTTAGTTATTAAGTCAGTTTTTTAATAATATGCATGTATACATTTTTTATACTATGATCTTTCCTACTACTCGGTGAGTCCTGTAGTTATCATCTTTACTTTGCGATTCGAAATAAATTTATTAAACGTTTCAATTAACATTCATCGATCATTCCATACGCTTTAACCACCTCTATCTATATGATTTCTGTATAAGTTATACAATTCAATAAAAATCTCATTATTCATCATCATCTCGTAAAATTTCTAAATCGACAAATTTTAATTCCGAAAAATCTCAAATTTCTAAGTCCTATTGCTTGATATCGATCACTAAAAGCAAGCAAGGAAAATACGAGGAAAATACGAGAAAAATTGCAAGAGACAGAGGGGAGAAGGAATACAAAAATAAGGGGAAGATGGTCAACTTAAAAATGTACAGCGTCAGTCGTTTTCTTTCTCACAAGCTTTCGCTCTGACTACTATTATTAACCCTTTTCACGATAAATCGCAGACTGTTTTATTTTAAACACATGGCTGGTTCACAGTGTATACCGGTCTCATAAAAATTATATCAAATGTTTCGATAGAAGCTTCAGAAGGGGCGCAATAAAAAATAACTACGATACGACCTAATCGATTTTAATATTTAATCCACCAGCCGTCGATCCTCGATTCCCTTTGAAACGAATTATTAACAACACTATTGAATCGTTTCGTCTCTCTCGTTTCTATGTCTGTCTCTTTCTTTCTTTTCGAATAACACACTCGATGCGCGTCATTAAGCTTCGAACGTCTCAAGCTGCATGGTCAAACAGGCCGATCATAGGCAGGGTATAAGCTACTGTCTATAAACAATCTATAGACAACGGTAGTACAACAGGAAAAGCCGAACGAATGGCGACTCGGAAGTGGTGTCGTGTACAATTCGTCGTGGAAAAAGATTTTAAGAAGCTCGTTCCGTCTTTCGTTTGTTGAAAGAAATCTTCGAAAACACAGGTATTTATCTTGAACGAAGAACTTTTTAAAGCTGCGTTGCAAAGTTTTTGTTTTCTCGATCAAGTTTTTTTCGCGATAAATTGGTGATTTTCGATTGGAAGGCTTAAAATGCGATGCAACGTGTTGGCTGATTTTTTCTTTTTCTAGCGATATTAAATCGTTCTTTAATTTTTGTACACTTTACGTGAATTTTACGGAGTTACTTCGCATTGCTTTTTTTTTTTCAATGCTGTTTTGTGGTAAATTTAGTAATTTTCTTTATTATATTTTAAAAGCACTCTAACTCGATAGAAAATTGTTCAACGGAGATAGCTTAGCTCGCATTTCGATTTATTGCCTTCATTTATATATATATTTTTGATTACTTTTATTTATATTTTTCTACGATATTTCCATAAAATTTTTCACGTTATCTTTGAAACAGCATTTTTTCAAATAAGGGGTGAATTTTACCGCGAATCAAAAAATTTATATCACAGTATTACGACGTGATTGAAACAAATATTTTCGATTGATCAAAACAAAAAAATCACAATATCGTTTATTTATAATCAATCGTCAGTGATATATTGCTTTTATCAATTGTTTATACAATCCACTATCAATAATTGTACGAAGACGCTTTAAGTTCTTTTGGAGGAGGAGTTTCCTTATCAAAGATAGACGTGCTTCTGCTCCTGATAGAAAAACCGAAAGGATAATCTCGACGTTCTACGATTTCGATTCAGTATCGCGATGAATGTTTTTCCGTGAATACGTGTGTTCTTGCAATGCTGTCGACGTTGAAAGTAAAAATCTCGTGACACTGTTTTTCCTTCGATCAAAGTGAATTTAATTAATGAATAATGTAAAACGAAACGAAGTATGCGCCAATCGAACTCAATTTTCTCAAGATGAATGCTCAATTGTGAATCGACCTGATGACCTAATTCGTGAACGATTAATTACCGCGTAATTATTGTTTATCGAGGGATTGTTGATCGAATCGATCGGGTGGCTCGTCCACCATTATTTGTGCCAATTAACGACGTTTCGCTACGTTCGCACTAATGGACGAGGAAGAAAGAAAGAGGCGATCGACGCAGATACCGATCTATATCTGCGGGTCGATCGACTACAGGGGGGGCTATAACGAGTCATACAGCTCGTGGTACAGTTGGATCTTTGATGCACTGTGTGGATCTATTCGAAAAAAATGGAACACGAACAGAAGCAGAATGTACACAAACGGAATGTATCCAACGGTTATGTTGGTGGAACAGGTACTAGAAAAGCTCTGTGATGCGTAATCGAAGTTTGTGTCGTCTATTAAAATTGGCCAACTTTTAAATATCCAGATAAAAAAAGAAAATTTAATCGATGATAATAAACGGTAAATTGTTTCTTCGTTTGGTACTAGCTCCTGATTTATCCGGGGAAAATTGTTTTCATCTCCTTCTTTCATATTTTTACTAGAAGTAAAGAATATACTAAACTGAAAAGAATTTTTATTCATTTTTATCGCAATCTGGAAAAGGTAGATTTTTTTGATATTTTGCATTGCAGAAAACGGTTTCTATTATTTAATAATATTTGTTGAGAATCGTTCTTCATAGCGTGGACTCGTTTCGAAGTCGGCTCGTGGTCCTCCTAAATATTTATTTCTATTTATTTTTCTTGTATCGAGGTAAAAATTTAGTATTATTAAATAGATATATATTTTAAAAGCTATTACTAGCTTGTTGTATATTTATTTATTTTTTTGTTTTTTCCTTGAATTCGGGAAGAAATTTTGTATTAATAAATAGATGTGTAACTTTAATCAGACAAATGATAATGCGATCAGGCGAAAATAATTTTTATTACAGTTACGAGAATATACAATATTTACAGCTTCAATATTTGTAGTTAATCTCTCTACTTAATTTCAATGGACTGACAAGAGTACCTCTCTCCAGAAATTTTCTTCTTTTTTTTCATCATTGCGCAAACATGCTCCGTGTTCAAGATACGTTCGCAAGCGGTTCTGAAGATGATTCGAGATCATTTCAGAGCCGTTTGATTTAAACGGTACCTCATACTTGGAACGTTTCATGCGCTCAGAATAGAAGTTCGACGATAAGAGAGTACCTTCGTCCTATAATCTACCAATTTGAATAAAAAAAATTAAACAAAATACCAAACGTTTCTTTTAAATTGAATTTATAAAACTGTCAATTAATCGAAAGTATCTTCGGATCGTTCAACCTCCTCTCAACCCTTCGCAAAATAGCTAACTTCGTTCTCCAGCGTTTATTTGGTTCGACTTCAGATTCGTTTGTCTCTTTGCCGTAACCCTAACATGTATAGGTTACGCCACGATTCCACGTCGTTTAAAATCAAGCAACACGTAGTCGAGTACGAATGCAAAGCTCGGAACATCAACATGAAAACAGTAGAAAAGTGAAAGTATCGCCGCGTGCACGACGGCGAGCTAAGGTTTACAGAGAACTCGAATCGGCGGAATCCTTCTATAGCCAGACCGTAATCGTAGTGCGTACACGTTTAAACGCGTCCATCGATATTTTTTGATTATTTTTCGTTTAAAAAGAAAATAAGGATTCGATAAAATTGATGTCTAAAATTATTCGGTAAATCGTTACTCTCTTTCATTATTTATCTTTCACATTTCAGAAAGGACCGCAAGATATCGAAGCTCATCCGTTAACGAACAGTGTTCCTAGTCTCGTAAAAGTGAGTCATGTTTTTAATTCCCATACTTCCTATACATCTTTCTCGATATCAGTGGAATTAAATAATCGGCGACAGATAAGAATATTTACATTTCCTGATTAATCGTATAATCGGTTTACAATTATTGTTTACCACGAAACAAAATTCTTGGAACGTGTCAGATATTGCTGGTGTTCCCTAAAGATGACCAACAAATGGACGTTCTCGCAACCACCTCGAGACGGCTGGGGTGGAGCGTGTCGGTGGCGAAAGACGCGGAAAAAGCGGTCGAATTCTTCCAAAATCGGGGTCACGAGCTAGTGATCATCGATCATCGAGGGCAACGAGCTGCAGAGGCCAATGCGATTTGTAGGTATGATGAATTATTTAAAAAAAAATATCAACATTATTCCAAGAATTTTAATTTTAATTTTAACAACGAATTTATTGATTTCAGGGCAATTAGGTCTAGTCCCGTTTATCACAATTCTGTTATTATAGCTCTAGTAAAAAAATCGTAAGTTGATGATTTAATCTTAATCTTTATTTATTTTTTCTTTTTTTTCTATTTTTTTAATTCTATATGAAATTTTTTGTACGAACTTCAATAGGTTCCTCATGCATGGCGAGAAAGATAAAATCGTGGCACTGGATTTACTGGAAACAGGATTCAGTAGAGTAAGTTTCCAAAATATACCTATGGAAGACTAATTTCAAACTTGAAACAAAGTCTATTTTTTTTTCTTTTTTTTTTTTTTTAATGTAAATTATTCATATATATTTTGGAAACTCGTTTCAGGCTTTAATGGAGTGCTCCCACGAGAGAATCCTAATAAACGAACTAGTAGGTATCTATACTAGCGCGTTACTACCGAGGACGCAACTGGCAGCTGCCAACGCTCTGTATTTAGCTCTTGACAGATGCCGTGACATGGTACATGTGACGAACGATAAACACATTGTACAGGTAACGTGAGTCACAATCGATAAATGATCCACGCCTTTGATACTTTAAATGGTAATCGTAATTGTCGCCTAAATCTTGATATCAATTTACGAATATCCACGTTCAATTATTTTTATTTCAACGATTTTAAGTATTTGTTGTAACGAAAATTAAATTTTTCAATGATTATTATATTATTGTAATAATGACACTATACGAATTGTTACAGTTTGTTAATAAAATTAGTGAGAAATTACTAGGCTATAAGACCAGCGAAATCTTGGGGAAAAACATCGCGGAAATAGTGATCTACGATAATTTTATTCTTATGGAGCAACACATAAGCAAAGGCCGAGAGTTCGAAGGGAACATGAACTGCAAACGAAAGAACAATCAAATGATCACCATAAGTTGCAGAGTGATACCTTTCTGTATTAGCTCGAGGTGAGTCAACACGAATTTACGATTCTAAAAAATATGTAGAGTTGCTTCTTCCTTTTACTTGTCTGTCTTTTTTCTCTCGTTGATGAATATTTCGTTTCAGAAAACCGACTCATTACATTTATATATACGATACAACGTATCTGTCCGAAAATATTAGCGCGCTAAGTCCGTCTCCGGCTCAATTTACTTATCCCAAAGGAAATATTGTGTCACAGAGAAGGACGTCTGATATTAAGTCACTTAGCGAAGGTATTATTTCAATTTTTAATCATAATACAGAGTGTCTCAAAAAAATGTATACGCTGTTTAACGGGTTATAACTTTCTGATTTTTCTTTCTGTTCAGGGTTTAATTAATTAGAAATAACGAGTGGACAAAGATTAACTTTTGAAAAAAGAAAATTTACTTTAAAATGCTATTGGAAGCCTACATTTTATATAGTTTCTTTTGCAGTTTAAATATTAATTATATCTGGATAAAAAGTGATGTTATAATCATTCAAACTGTGTATACATTTTTTTGGGTCACCCTGTATATATTCGCGTTGTGTCCTTTTTAAGAAATTAATTTAAAAAGACAAAAATTGTGATATCGCTACCCGTTTGAGACAAAACATTTTCTAAATTATTTAATTTTAATCGATTATATTTCTGAAATTTTAACATACTCGAGACTAAAAATGAGGCTATCAGAAAGTTGCAAACACTGCGAGCAGAATTTTTTGAAACCGTCAACTTAATCGCATGGTCAATATCAGTATCGCCTATCGCGATACGAAAAGAACTAGGACATCGATATTCTACCACTACATACAAAATCCTTTCTACTCTTTCGTTTATCACAAGATAGTCGAAATTTTAATTTCAATTTTATTTTTATTCGATTAAAGGCCGCAGGCGGTCCAGTTTACACAAGCTACACAGTTTGCAATTAGATGCACCAATTACAAAAGTGATCACCCTCCTCTCTAACTCGATCACGGACTCTACGACCCCTGAAACTGCAGAACAAATCGAGAAGGTAACACCTTATTATTTCATTTCTCCAATTTTAACATCTCAATTGTTCTCACGAACTTACAACAAGTATTCGCCAATTTTTAGGCAATTGATATTCTCAAAACTACCGAACTCTACGTGCCATCTTTAAGAGAGGATACCGATCCAGTAGCCACCGATCTCGTCGGAGCCTTGCTTTCCGTAATATTAAAAACAAATATATATATTTATCGTATCAACTATTTTACGAACAATTTATCAATTGTTTAATTAATGTAGTCACCGCGAAAGGCATGGGAATCGAGGAGATCATCGGCAGAATCCGCACGATTCTCCATGACAAAGGTTCTAAGTAGCGTTCCATCTTCTTCGCGTATGCAAATCAAAGGATTCAGAGGGCCTCAAGAGATCGCAGAAATTTTGGACAGATGTTTAGAATGGAATTTTGATATATTTAAACTAGAAACTTTGACAGAAAAGAGGTAAGCATGGTTTCAAAAAAAGGTTTTTGAATTTATTAATTTTTTTAGCTTCTAAAGATTAGCCATTGTGCATTAAATTGATATATCATGTTACAGGCCACTACTCTTTTTGGGAATGACTATCATGAACCTGTTCCGCGTACCGGACAAGCTACGCTGCGACGAAAAAACCATGCAGAATTGGTTAACCGTGATCGAGCTGAATTATCAAGCTCAAAACAGTTATCACAACTCAACCCATGCCGCAGATGTGTTACAAGCTACTGCTAGGTTTATGCAATCTGAAAGACTCAAAGAGATCTTAGAACCATTGGACGAAGTCGCTACTTTGATCGCTGCTGCTGCCCACGACGTCGATCATCCAGGTAGATCTAGGTAAATCACGAATCGACTAATCGACATCTAAATTTTTGGTGGTCATGTTATATTGAATATTTACATTTCATTTTTCTAAATTTTTATATTTTTAATATTCTTGTAATTCGTAAATTTCAGCCAATTTCTTTGCAACGCCGACAACAAACTAGCGATCCTCTACAATGATCTATCTGTCCTCGAATCGCACCATGCAGCGCTGACATTTAAGTTATCATTATCAGACGACAGTGTCAATATCTTCAAAGTAAGATTTGAAACAAATTGATCGTTTCTATGAATTTTAACGGTGCTCTTTTTATCTACCTAATTTTTTTTTTATTTTTGACTTCGCGAAAATCAAGTTATCCGTTTTCTTTTTTTACATATTTCAGAATAGAATATCTCTTCGTTGTATTTGTCATAAAAGTACAGAATAGCAATTGTTATAAAATATATAATATATAAATTTTCTATGACCACGGCGGTTAAGGAGTTAATTTAATTTCAAATTTGGTGTTTCAGAATGTTGAAAGGGATACTTATAAATTGCTTAGACAGACCATAATCGACATGATCCTAGCCACCGAGATGACGAAACACTTCGAACATCTGGCGAAGTTCATGAACGTTTGCAGCTCAAGGGTTGCTGATAGCGCACAAGTAATCATAGTAACTATATTTCCTTTCACTTATGCTCACCCCTTGTCGATCTTGATTGTACGTAGTTACATAGCTTCCTTCGATGAATCTATCACAAAGTAATTTCTACTTGACATTAGGTACATGAGACCTTGTTAGACGTTCTATTAATCTCCCTAAAATCTGAGTGCAGGCTTACTCGGATACCGTGGATATGTCAGTTGTGTTACAGCCAGAGAACGTGGTATTGGTGAAAAGAATGATGATCAAATGTGCGGACGTGTCGAATCCTACCCGACCGTTGAAATGCTGCGTTGAATGGGCAAAACGAATCGCAGAAGAGTATTTTAGTCAGGTACTGTGTTGTCTTCCATGTTCCAATAAAATGATCCACTACATATTATTGTTTTCAGTTCCTTAGAACTTACAGGTACTCTGAGTACGCACACGATGAAAACTATTTTTCCCCAAAAATAGTTTCGAAGGGCACGTTCAAATTTAACTCGTTTCCGTAATTAATTGCAGACCGATGAAGAGAAAAAATGGAAACTGCCGGTACTGATGCCAATGTTCGACAGATTAACGTGCTCGATACCGAAAGCACAAATCGGCTTCGTCGATTTCATTATCAACGACATGGTCGAGGCGTGGGATGGTTAGTGATGCATCCACCTTTTTTACTGTGGATCGCGGAATATTTTTGTAACGCGCAATTCTGTTTTATTTTCAGCATTTATCGACATGCCGGAAATGGTGGGATACATGAGGCAGAATTACGAGAAATGGAAAGAATATAACGTAAAGAATTTTAATCTTTTAAACTTAAAATTATCTTTTGTTCAAAAACTTAACCAGATCAAATTTTATTCCGAAGATAAAATAACCGTTCTTATTTGAAATGAAAAGTGAAAAATATTGATGACAATCTATATTATTAAAAAAAATATATATATATATTACAGTTCGATTGGTAAATTCCATTATATTCCAAGAATGAAACGTCCGCTCATGATTTGTAATTAAACATGTTAGTCATTGAACTGAAATATAAATTTTTTCTTTTTTCTTATCTGCAGGAACGAGGCATATTAACTCTACAGGACATCGAGAAGATACAAGAGCTACCTGAACTTCAGATACATCAACAATCCTCGTGACCCATGGAAAAAAAATGACCCTCCCACACTCTTTCGTCCGTCCCAAATGTTCCGTGCAAGCGATTTGTAACATATTCGTAAATATTTAAGAAATAGAGATAATGTCAAAACGTCGTACACTTGTAAGATTTTTTTTTTAGAAAATACACGTAATTCAGAACCATCTTGGTTTATTATTATCCTTTACTCTCACCGATCCCTCCCACTTTCATGAAAGCTCCATTTATTTTAAACTCGTGACACACCACGGAACAAAATGGCCGTCACCGAATACTTGGTTCTTTACTCACTTTCTTTTCCCGAATGCAAGGAAGATTATCATGGTTGCCTACAACGATCCATCAAGAACTAAAAACTGGCTCCTTGCCTATTATTTTAAGATCTTGATCAAAACTATACGCGTATTAATTTTATATTGGACCTTTTTAACCATAAAATCGCTTCTGTACATTTTTAATTAAATTTGTCTTTAAAGATCTGTCAATTTTAGTTCTTTTTCCGATTTGCCAGTTTAATCTTAATCTTTGTATTTAATATCGTAAGTAAGAATTACCTTTTTTTTTTATCCTAAGGAAGAAGGATAGAGTTGATCTAAAATTGAAAAGCTTTTTTGTTTTTTTTTTTACAACGGATTTCACTTTATTATTTCTCTCAGCCAATAAAACGAGGTGTTATATGGGCCTAAACAGTTAGACAAATATAGTATTACAGAAGTTACGGAGGTTTTTTTTGGATCAGTAAGAATTTCTCACGCGTATATATGCTGGTTTTGTATAATAATTTGCGTTCGTGAAATGTATACACAACATATATGCTTCTTGTTTCGATTACATATAGAGAATGTTACTTTAGATTGTACGATGTCTACGAGGAAAATCTAACACTCATAAATATTGTTGCCGTAAATCGTCAAATATATGTATGTGTGTAGATACATCGTGTAATTCGGTATAATAGTAATAATAATAAAATAATTGGATCTAAAGTTAACAGTATCTGTATGTTATAAGCAGAAAAGTGAAGAAAAAGAAATACAGCCGCTATCGGGTAAAAAGCAATCGTAGAAAATTCGGTTACAAACACGGCTAATTAACTCACAAAATTAAATACAAGTGAATTGTTACAAATTTATAATATTTATAATATAGTTATGTGTTATACCACGCAGATTAGCTCTTAGAAATATTCTCTCTCTCTCTCTCTCTCTCTCTCT
>SMSQ01013776.1:23266-36656 GCA_019453375.1 Ctenoplectra terminalis | reverse complement strand
AAAAAAAAAAAGATACCCACGGTAAACTGTCGCGCTCCGCACAGATCCGTCTCGTCTACATTTTCACGTCGTGTTGTCAGCAGCCTCGTGGACCACGTGAAAGAAGTAGAAGGATACGTTCACTGGTTAGTGGGTCTTCGGGTGTTCTCTGCGTCCTGACTGAACCAAGGTTCGTTTACGAATGCACCGAGCCAACCCGGCCGGCCCTCTTATATAGGCACGCGGCGACGCAGTGCTGAACGTTCGAGAACTTACACCGGCAGCTGCTATCTAATGCGCACTTTATTCCATCGCTTTATTTCGACACTTTTTCCATCATTTATTTAACAATCGTCAACACCATTTTGTTCCTCGTGTCGAAAACTATTTATCGATTATAACACCTTCGTGATTCTATTTATTTATACGAAAATAATAAGCAAAAACAAAGTATTGATCGGTGAAACGAGATTTCTGGCACGTTCTCCCACCCAGGCCCCACCATAACCCAACTCACACAACCGTACGCTTCATTCTTTGATTGTATGGCTAAAACGGATGGCGTACGTGCGTGATGGAAACGAATATCCTTGTGTTATACGAATGTTTGTTTTCGTCCTTACGTTGGGGGAAAGAGCTGTCCTTTGGAAGTGTGTAATTTCCAAAATCAAGGACAGCCGAAGGTTGCCCTTAACGGCACACGCTTCTACGCATCGTTTCTAGAACCATCGCTTCGATACATGTATCACGCTTCGTTTTGCTCTCGTTAATTACCTTGACAGGATTCGAATGAAATTTTTACTTTTATTTCTGAATCAATAACAATGTAGCCTGCAAACGAGTCTTTTCTTTTTCTTCTTCTTCTTGTTCCTACCGTATTTAACACGAATCAAGATCGCAGTCGTATTATCCAACAAAAATAGAGAGAGGAACAAGTCGTCGTTAACAACGATGTTTCCCTCGATGATCGAAGGGACGCCAAACTGCGACGTAATATTTTGTAACGCGTGCTTCCGAAACTGCGCAGTTGTTCGTGGCCATGCTGTTCGTTTTACTGAAAAACAAATTCCGTTGACACATTGGGATAAAAAAGATGGATAAAAGAGCTCGTTCCTTTAAGATAATTCAAAGGCGCGGTCATAATACCGGCCGCGAGTGACGCAATTGATGACATCGTGTTTGCAAATACACGTGAGTCAGATATAGCTCGAGACGGGTCAACATTCTGAAGTTAATGCGGATGGCCACGACCGGAAGGATAACGTGGCAGGTTAATTATGCGATAATTTGATCGAGTTTGGTTAACCGTGCGTCTCGGAGACCTTTCGAGAATAACGCATTTCGTCCTTATGCACGAAGCACGTATTATTGCGCAATACAGGTTTCACGCGACAGCTGTAGCTCGATCGATTTTCCGTGCGTCTTTTCCGGTCTCCGTGCATAGTATCCCGACTGGAAGACGCGCTTGATTAATCCAAGTTTATTCATTGGAATAAGGGTCGCGATCAAGATGCACCGTGTTTCCCACGAGACCGAATCTTTTGTGTATTATTCGAAGACGAAATTCGTGAAATAGAAGAACCGAATTTGAAGTGGTAAAGGGTAAAGGGACAAAATGTGCAGATGCGATAGCATTATTGCAAAGTTATGTACATATATCTTGAGGCAAATGGGAGGGACAAAAATAGAACCGGAACACGTCGGTTGCTATGCGTTCAGGTAGATACAGACCGCACGTCTCCCAATGTTTTCGATCCGTTCCCTCAGGTGCATGGGTGCTTAACATTCTGGAACGATACGATTTAGTGGCTGCATAACCATTAGATGTATTCAGGTTGTGCGCCTCACGCACAGAATACTATAAATTTAGCGGCGTCGTTTATGCAACTTTGAGATCGTCCGATATATTTAGAAACTGGCGTGTAGCTAGCGATTCGCATCTTTATACCGCCAACCTTACGGGTTACGGATATTCGTGAATACGTTCTGAAATAACCTTTTATCGACGCCATCTTTTTTTTATCGACCAGCAAATTAAAGCGTGAATGCATCGAGATTTATTCTATTTGTAAAAGGAAGATGAAACTGTTAAGAATAGGTGGAAAAATTAATTAAAAGCGAAGAGAATGTATTTCGAGCGCTTCGATCTGCAGGACTCCAGAACATTCTACGGGCGGATGCAGCAGGTAATCAATAGTTGCAGCTGTCGAGTTTTATGTATATATATATATATATATATAGGGACGTTCACCTATATAGTAAATATTCCGGGGCTTCACGTGTTTACGTGCCGACGTGCGTTTGATCACGTACTCATTCGCTGTTTCTTTTAAACGGACAAAGCTGGATTTAAACATTCTATTAGCCATGACCTCGGAGAACTAACATTCTGATAAGATGTTTGTGGAACGAGCTGCAGATATCGCGTTTAACGACTGCACGGAGTTTCGTTAATTTTAACTTACACAGTGACACGTGCAACTGGACCGGAATGCGATTAGTGTCCCGTCGTGATTGCAGATAGCCTGAGAACTGTCTCCCCGTTTTGTATTCCATTTCCTTTCAACGCGCTGCGGTTAAGTTTGCGGTATCGTTCGCAGTGAAACGGTAACGCACATAAAGACACGTTGTTGATAAAAAGTATTATCACGGAGGTTAAAAAAAAACGAAGGGAAAAAGAAAAGAAATTCACGAGGAAAGAGTTAAAACTTTAGAAAACGTTCAATTTGTTCGTTGAATCGAAGTTTCAGCTTGCGTCCCTATTTTTTCCATGAATTAATAACACGTTTGAAACTGGGAACAATTACCTGCCTCGATACTTTCCTTCGCAAAAAATGATCAATGCGTCGCAGAGTAAAGATAATGATAGATCTGTGCCCAACGTTTATCCTCAGGATTTACGTATTACAAGCGTAACTCGAGAAATAGTAACTTTTGTTCTCTACCGTACAACTTGTCCCTACGTTTCTGTTCACATTGGCGAGACGTTCTTTATGCATAAATAACAAGATTACTGAGACACGTTTGCGTATGAATTTTTACCTCGCTACGCGAAAGTGATAACCCTTTCTAACTGATTATTCGGTGATTTTTAATATGATTAATTATCTGATAAATTAATTTCTTTTAGTTGAAAGCAATATATTAATATACAACCGGTGGCGGATGATTTTCTAGTAACTCGATCCGAAGAGGTAAAACAGAGATGTAAGGAGAGATGTAACGAAGTTCAAAATTCTAGAACCATCTACGAACCGCCCTGTAATTATCGATTCAAATTGCGACGATGTATTTCTGGAATATCATGTGCACGAAATATCACGCAATACAAATATTTGCATCCTATACACGCGCCTACGTTTATAAAATCGTTATACTATTGGTAATAAATTCCAATATTATATTAGTTCGTTGAGAAGCACGTTCAGAGAAATGCCCAAACTGTTGAAAATAGAAAACTGACTTTAAATAAAAATTCATCCAAATTTATATTGTTATGTACATATGTATATCACCATCGGGAGAAATGTCTTTCAAATGTTTCTGAGACAAGCTTAAATATATTTTTTCGTATACAAACATACGAATTTTTAAACTAGCAATACAAATGTATCGTTTAAATATAATCAATTTCTTGTAATAGTAAAATACATTCTTGCACTATTAATAAACGTTAAATAATTTAAATTAAACGCATCGTATTTCTTATACATCCTACACTTACATTAAGGATTAAATAATTTATTTAAACATTGTCACTGATACGATAAAATCACGAGAAGGCGTTATAAGCAAGATTGTCTCATTTTTAAAATAATGCAAAAACGTACGAGATAAATGCAATACAAACGGAAGTGAAGAGCGTGCCATTTTGTCGCAAGCAATGCCACCCGTGGTAGCGTCGCGAACTACTACGAGCATCATACAAGACTTGCTGGCTGACGATAATGCATGATCGTACCTTACGATTATTTCTCAATGTTCTCTTCTTTGTTACGTACGAGTTCAAACTTTTCCTCTTTGTTATTTTTTTCTTTGCTATAATTTATCTCGTCGTAGTATCCCGATGCTGTTTTAATCATCTTCATTTCCGAGAACTCGGGACGATCGTCCTGCTGTTTCGTTTCCTTCTCCGCAAAAAGAAACACGTAGACGTACGTGCCCAAGAAGGCGCCAACGGTCGGTCCAAACCAGTAAACCTGAAGAAGTTTTCACGGAAGAGAAAAAAATTATTATCGATTATGACGTAATCTAATCAGCGCACTAGTAAATAAATATTTGCACCACTCTTTTCTTGAACCTATGAAGTAATGATTTCGAACCGATAACACTAACAACGGAAATTGAAAGCGCAGAAACTTGTACCTCTTATCGAGAACGGTGAAGATTAACGCGAAGGATCATGAGATTACATCAACTATTGCGTTGTAAAGATGTATAAATCTTTAAGGGGACAAATAAATCGGATTAATTACAAAATTAAACTCACCCATTGATCCTTCCAGTTTCCGTTCCAGAAGGCGGGACCGAAAGTACGCGCTGGATTCATGCTACAACCAGTGTAGGGACTCTAAAAAATATATATACTTATTAAACTTCTAGTTATATCAATTTTCGGATAATTTATCTTAGGTTTTTAATGAACGAATCCTTTACCGCCGCGAGAGAAATCCCAACAACAGAGAAACCAAATCTGATCGCCGTGGAATCGGTGGTGTGCGAACATCTTGGATCCCAAGTGGCGCACGCTGCGCAAAGTATGAACGATGTACAAAGTACTTCGATTAAAATGGCTTGTGTGGTATTAATTCCTGGATGAATTACGGTCACACAGTGGCCTACCGTTCCGTTCGAAATACCGTCGTTAAATAGCTCGGGTGGAGTTATTGTCTGTACCATTGAAATTATTATTAAGCGCGCGATCGATAAAATAATTGCATTAGCCTAAAATTCGTACCATTAACAATCCGTATCCAATAGTGGCTCCAATGAATTGTGCTATTGCATAAACGATACCCGTTGGAATGGTTTTAATGCCAAGAATAACCGCTCCTATCGTGACAGCTGGGTTCATGTGTGCACCACTTATATGGCCCAGCATCTGCGACACGAATCATGTCTTCTATAGTCATAAAATTATGAGGATGGAATGAAAAGAAATAATTGCTTCATTTAAATGTACTCTTTGTAATAATTTTCAAGCCTGTTAACAAAGGAACAGCGTATTCTTACCATAATCAGAAGATTGACAGTCATACCGAACGCCATGGATGTCTGTAATGGCGGCGGTAGTATCGGTCCCATAGTTCCGAGCGAACCCATGCAACCGATGAATAAAAGTATCCCAGTGCCCAGCACCTCGGCGATGAACATCGTGGTCGTGCCCTTCTGCATGGTCCACATCGTGCCTAAAATATATCGTGAAACAATTTAATTCTCTCTCTACTTCTCGAATAATGTGGATAAATACACTTTGAGAATCCTTACTTTGGGCGTCGTTCTCCATGGTGCACCGGTAAGCTTATAGTTTAAACTAATGGCTACTGTAACCGTACCGTTACCGTAATCAGTACTCGAATTATGTTCGTCAATACTAATCATCGGTGGCTATCGTGCTTCGCAATATTTTTTAGAAAGAAATTGTCTTATCGATGAGTGTCAACGATACGCTGCATTCTTCGTCGAATCAGTGCTCGATTGTGAAACTCAAGAGGTGTAACAAGAAATTACATGTTTTTGCTATTAAACTAACATCAAGGTTAATAGTATCACACGTGACAGAACTGTGATATATAAGTTGCGTTAACTCGTCACGAAAAAGAAACAGAAAAAAAAACGAAGAGCTTTACGAGTACTCTTGTGAGAAACATTTTTTCTCTGATGGAGAAAACGTGAAAGACAAATCGGTCGAATTGCATCGAAATTGCAAAAAAATTGCACAGACGTTACAAAAAATTATGAAAGTACGAATAAACGTTCGACAAACTTTGAACTGCGATTTATCCATGTAAAATGGTGAACATTGGTACTTCGAAATGACCATAAATCGTAACGTGCACTTTTGTTCCGGGTAGTAAGTATTTCGCTTAAAGCGTAATAATACGGAACTACCTATGCTTATGTAAATTTCCTGGAATCTTTTTAATGTTGAAGTTTCTTGAAATTGTATTAAATTGTCTACGAAGAATTGTTCCGTAAGGCTCATCACGCAAGCGCCAATGGCCGCCATCCGCTACCATTGTTCGCAGTCGTTCCCAATCGTCCAAAGAGTCTTCAGCTGCACCTCGTAAGAAAAAAAAGAAAAACCTGTATTAAGTAATATGACGGAGAAAATTAGAAATACTTTAAATTATCGCAACATCCATTACAAATCGGACACCGAATACGCGATACGAGTCGCCAAGACATTGCTGACGCCAATCGGGATTTGGCCACGGAACGATTCGTTTATAGACGATGTTAAAATGTTCGTCCAAACGGGTATAGTCTTTCTCCTCATGTGTTTCCTGCTGGTACCACATGTAATTTACACTTACTTCGATTGCGAAGATCTGACGAAGTATATGAAAGTGATCGCCGCGCAAGTTTTTAGTCTTTTGGCGATCATCAAGTTCTGGACGATGATTATCAACAGAAAAGAAATAAAATTTTGTTTGACCGAGATGGAATTGCAGTACAGAGACGTGGAATGCGAAGAGGATCGAGTGGTAATGATGAATTGCGCGAAAATCGGTCGATTTTTCACAAAATTGTACTTGGGCCTTAGTTATGGCGGTGCTCTACCCTATCATATCATTTTGCCTTTGATGTCGGAGAAAATTATCAAAGAAGATAATAGCACTCAGATACCTCTGCCTTACCTGAGCAACTATGTCTTCTTCGTCATCGAGGACTCGCCGATCTACGAGATCACCTTCGTCTCGCAAATCCTCATCAGTAGTATTATACTGTCTACGAATTGTGGAATTTATAGTTTAATTGCCACTATCACGATGCACTCCTGCGGTTTGTTCGAGGTTACCAACAGAAAAATGGAGACGTTTTCTAACGATAACAGGCAAGACTTGCGTAATCGTCTTGTCGATGTCGTTCAGTATCACCTGAAAGCAATCGAGTAAGAGTGCTATATTAAATTTTTTTTTCGTAAACGCTGCTTGGTTACAATAAATTATGTTATTATAGATATTGTGCACTGATCGAGAAAGCTTTAAGCACGGTATTTTTGTCGGAGATGGTTGGCTGCACCATTATCATATGTTTCTTAGAGTTCGGTGTGATTATGGTATATCAAAGAATATCATTTAATAAAAAGGGGAAAAAAATAAATTGATGTATACTGTAGTTTACTGTTTTTAGGAATGGGAAAATCATAAAACATTGAGCACAGTGACGTATTTTATTTTAATGACGTCAATTTTCGTAAACGTGTTTATAATATGTTTCATCGGCGATCGTCTGAAATACCAGGTATTTTTTTATTTCCAAAGTGTGCTCATTTTTATCGGTTCCTTAATGAATATTTATTAACGAAAAAGAGCGAGAGAATAGGAGAATCAACGTACTTCACGCCATGGTACGATTTTCCGGAAGACGTAGCAAAGAACATACAAATGATGATACTTAGGACTAATCAACCGTCAAATTTGAGCGGCGCCAAAGTATTCGATCTCTCGCTTCAAGCATTTTGCGACGTAAGTCTCGATAAATTATTGATCAAAGCATTAATGAATAAACGTTTTGAAGAAAGGTGTAATTATCGTAGGTGTGCAAAACTTCGGCAGCTTATTTCAATTTTTTACAAGCAATGACGGTATGAAGATTCATAAACACCGCATTCATAAATGTTCATAAAAATAATAAAGAAAAAAACTAACACTTCGCACTTGAAATGATTGTCGTTTAATTACTTCGAACAAAACAAAGTTATAAATGTATTTTATTTTCTAATATTACTCTATAAAATAATTGTAATTAGTGACATTACCGTGACATCTTCTTATACTCCGATCACCATTTTATTCGCTCAAACGCAAACACGCGTGTACAAACTTTATAAAAGTACAGAATGAAGAAATTGCTTTCGCGAAGAAATTACCTATCGGATTACGCACGGAGCCTTACACAAGTTTCACAATTTGAAATGCTTTCAACGTATTCATCAAAAACCAATTCCTAGATAAACCCTTTGGTATACTGAAAATGTTCGAATAACCCTTATCCGATGAAAACTTGATAACACTTATCATTTTCTAAATCATTTACGACGCTAGACAATCGTGACAGTAGACGGCGAACAGCTTTACCATTTTTTCTTGCGCGAGACATATTCTTTATGCAACGAGAAGCATGAATGACAACTTTGTCCAACTGCACGGACATTACGAAAAATTATGAAAATACGAATAAACGTTCGACAAACTTGAAACTCGTGATTTATCCATGCAAAATGGCAAACAATCGTAGTTGAAGATAACTATAGATCGTAACTTACACTTTATTTCCGAGTAGTAACTATTTCGTCTATCGCATAGTAATGCTAAACCTCGTGTGCATTAAGAATCATTTTTCCATCAACATTTTTCGAGATCGTAGCAAATTGTCTGCGGAAAATCGTTTCACCAGGCTCTTCACGCAAGCGCCAATGGGCGTCATCCGCTAACATTGCTCGCAGTCGTTCCCAATCGTTCAAAGAGTCTTCAGCTGCACCTCGTAAGAAAAGAAAAAATACTACATTACGCGATATGACCGACGAAATTGAAAATACTTTAAATTATCGCAACTTCCATTACAAATCGGACACCGAATACGCGATACGCGTCGCCAAGACATTGCTGACGCCGATCGGGATTTGGCCACGGAACGTCTCGTTTATAGACGATGTTAAAATGTTCGTCCAAACGGGTATAGTCTTTCTCCTCATGTGTTTCCTGCTGGTACCGCATGTAATTTACACTTACTTCGATTGTGAAAATCTAACGAGATATATGAAAGTGATCGCCGCGCAAGTTTTTAGTCTTTTGGCGATCATCAAGTTCTGGACGATGATTATTAACAGAAAAGAAGTCAAACGTTGCTTGACAGAGCTGGAGATCCAGTACAAGAACGTGAAATGCGAAGAAGACCGGCTGGTAATGAAGAATTGTGCAAAAATCGGTCGATTTTTCACGAGATTATACTTAGGTCTTTGTTACGGAGGTGCTTTACCCTATCATATTATTTTGCCTCTGATGTCAGAGAGGATTGTGAAGGAGGATAACAGTACTCAACTACCTCTGCCTTACCTTAGTGACTATGTCTTCTTCGTTATCGAAGACTCGCCGATGTACGAGATCACCTTCGTCTTGCAAATGATCATCAGCAGTATTATATTGTCTGCGAATTGCGGGACTTATAGTTTAATTGTCACCATCATGATGCACTGTTGCGGCCTGTTCGAGGTTACCAATAGAAGAATAGAGGCATTTTTTAAACGGGGCAAGCGGGGTTTAGGTGATCGTCTTGTTGACGTCGTTCAACATCACCAGAAAGCGATCAAGTAAAAGCACTGTATCAATTATTTTTTGTATTTCTTTTTTTTTTTGTACACGTTCTTATAATAACTGATGTTCTTCCAGATACACTGGAATGATTGAAAAAGCTTTGAGCATTGTACTTCTATCGGATATAGTTGGCTGCACCCTCGTCATATGTTTCTTAGAGTTTGGCGTGATTGTGGTATACCAAAAAATAGCAATTAAAAAAAAAAAAAAAAAGAATAAATTAATATTACAGCTCGCTGTTTTTAGGAGTGGGAAGATCGGAAAACATTGAACACTGTGACATATTTTGTTTTAATGACGGCGATTCTCGTAAACGTGCTTATAATATGTTTTATCGGCGATCGTCTTAAACAACAGGTATCTTTTAATTTCTAAAAAAATTGTGTTAATTCTTATATAATTTTTTTTTTATTTTTGAACGATTGCATGTTTGTTTAAAAGAGTGAGAAAGTTGGAGAAACAGCGTACTTTGTACCTTGGTACAATTTTCCTGAGGACGTAGCGAAGAACTTAAGGACGATCATACTTAGAACTAATAAGCCAACAAATTTGAGCGGTGCCAAAATATTCGATCTGTCCCTTCAAACATTTTGCGACGTAAGTATTGATAGATTTTCTTTTTCTTAGAAGTATTAACGAGAAGATCTTTAGAAAGGAATAATTATCGTAGGTTTTCAAAACTTCGGCAGCTTACTTAAATTTTTTCCGCACAATGGCAGGATAAAAATTTACGAAAGAGGGATTTTTCAGGCTTTTCTGAAACTACTTATAAGCAAAGTAACAAAGAGTAAGAAGTAATATAGGTGTTACACTTCGTATAATTGTCATTTAATTACTCTGGATAAAGAAAAATGAGAAACTGGTAAACGTTAAAAAAATGTTATTCGTTTAATACTATAAAAATGAATTAATAAATCGCTGAAAGTATCAGCGTTACCGTAACATTTTCTTCTATTCTGAGCACCGCTTTACTCGATGAAACACAGATATGCATTACATGAACTACCCATTTCCCTTCAGTACAGTAGCTCCCCGCAATTACTACTTCTTTTAATGCTTGCAACCCTTGCAACCCTTGCAACCCTTAGAAACTTTGTAAACGCAGCGGTTAAAAATTGTTCTAGGAAACTATAGAACCAATGCCATAATTGCATTACCATCAAACATCACGATACCAGAATTTTTACTTAACCTTTAATACTTCCTGTACTTTTTACAAATATTCAAGCACGTTTTTCTATAAAAAATTTTTTAATCCAGTCTGTTCCTTTTAAGACAAAAAGCGTAAAACGTAAAATATAGAAATTGCTTTCACAGAAAAAATTAAATTGCGCATGAAGACATTAACCTATCTGTTTGGATTAATTTCTAAATAAATCTTTGACTAAAATTACACGAACAACTGCGATTCGTTTTTAAATTTCCACTACATAATATTTCACAAATTCAAGCATAATAGTATTCTCGGCATGAAACCTGTTTCCTCTCGCACACGTGGTCGGTCAAGCTCAAGCCTTTAATTATCGAAAAAATGTCTGGAATGAAAAACGTGGAGGAAGATCCGAAGCACGCTTTAAAATTCGTGCAACCATTTTTGACGATAATTGGCAGCTGGCCGATTCCAAGAGTCTCCAATAGAGTAAAATTATGTTCAATATAGAATTTAAAATGATCAAAACACAACTGTGTGTAAGTGCAACTCGTTCCCCTTCTATATAGAATTTTTTCATATTTACCTACTATTATTGTAATCGACGCTGGAAATGGCAAAATTGTCATCAGATATGTAACTTAAATTTTGCAAAAACATATTTTTTTGTCTTGTAACAGTACTGTGATGAAAATTGTTCCTTTAGTACTTGAAATCACGATTCGCGTAGAAATAGGAAAAATTATTCTTGAACTGAACTTCGTCTATCAGGGAAACCCCGGCGACATATGAAAAATTCAGGCAGGTAATTTCACTTCATTTTTCCATCCCTTGGTAAATACTAAACAGGACTATTCCATCATCCCTTTGAGCATTGTAATTGTTTCGAAAGTAGCAATTTGACGTTAAATTTGCGTACACTTAACATTTCATATACGCAAGCGCAATGTTGTGCATCAAATCGAGTTCTGTTTTGTTACTCACTCACGGTTAGTCACGTTCGAGCATTCAGTCATGGAAAAAATGTTTCGATTAACGAAGGCGAAGGAGGATTTTAGATACGCCACAAGGTTCGTAAAACCAATTTTGGGAATAGTCGGTGCATGGCCTATTCCAGCTACCTCCTCTTTTTCTTTAAAAATCTTGCAACAAATAGGACACATCGTCACGTATTTCTTGTTCTTCCTGGTGGTCATGCCCGGTCTCTTGTATGTATTTCTAAAGGAAAAGAACAGTAAAGTGAAATTGAAGCTTATGGGACCAATTATTAACTGCAGTATGCAAATCTCCAAGTATACGATTCTTTTATACCGGACGAAAGAAATCCGGAACGGTTTAGATGCGATCAGACAGGACTGGATAAACGATACGGATGAGAATCGATTGATTTTTCGCTCGAAAGCGAAGATTGCGAGAAGAGTAGTGATAATTGCTGCGGCCACGATGTATGGAGGCGGTTTGTGCTACCGAACGATTCTTCCCCTCTTGAAAGGAACCATCGTCACTCCGGATAACGTTACAATAAGACCATTACCTTGTCCGAGTTACTTCATCTTCTTGAACGAGCAACTCACTCCGAATTACGAAATACTGTTCACGCTGCAAGTTATGGCTGGATTTGTTACATACGCGGTCATCAGTGGCTCCTGTGGCATTTCCGCTCTTCTGGTTCTTCATGCGTGCAGTATGTTGAGAATTCTCACCAACAAGATGAAAAACCTTACGGATAAGACTGAAATGACTGAAGCTATAGTGCAACGGAAGATCAAGGACATTGTTGAATATCAGACGAAAATAAAAAGGTGGATGAGATTTTGATTAAAAAAATTATAATAATAATTTAAAATAGAAGATAGAAGGATTTGTAGTGAAATTTTGATGATGTTTGAAAATAGATTGATAGGAAAATATTGCAAATACACTTATGCATTGTAAAGACTGTATTTGTGGCTTGATTGCAGATTTTTAAAGAACATTCAAACAATTATAGAATACATTTGTTTAACCGAAATGGTGGGTGGTACGTGTCTGATATGTCTCGTGGGATATTATATTCTCATGGTAGGAGTGTTATTGATATGAAAAATTTAAAATCGTTAAAAATCCTTTCAGAAATATAGGATAAATATATTTTAGGAATTGGAGAATAATAATACTACGGCTGTCGTGGTGTACGTCACGTTACAGATATCTTGTACCTTTTGCGTTTTCATACTCTGCTATATTGGCCAACTTCTCGTCGACGAAGTATGGTTCCATTTTTTTTTTTTTCTTCCATCCTTTCCACTTTTCTTTAACTCTTATTATAAGTATCTTCGTTGATAGAATAACATCGTGGGTCAAACATCTCGCACGGTGAATTGGTATCGTCTTCCAGTGAAACATGCGCGCTGTTTAGTATTGATAATTGCCATGTCTAATTATCCGATGAAACTGACGGCTGGCAAGATGTTCGAGATGTCCTTAGCTACTTTCACAGATGTAAGTGCAAGAAAAAACAAATCGTTTAATAAATTTATATCTTCCAGAAATAATAACTTCTAGGTCATGAAAGTGTCAATGGGATACTTGAACATACTGCGTGAAGTCGTTTGAAAATTTATTTCCTTGCGGTGACGTCCGTCAAAAGATAGTTCATGACACATTGTTCTTCACTATAAATCATATGAAAACGTGATACTGATCAGAACACAGCCTCGTTTTCTAATAAAAAAAAAAAAAA
>SMSQ01013776.1:0-12581 GCA_019453375.1 Ctenoplectra terminalis | reverse complement strand
CCTACGTTTATAAAATCGTTATACTATTGGTAATAAATTCCAATATTATATTAGTTCGTTGAGAAGCACGTTCAGAGAAATGCCCAAACTGTTGAAAATAGAAAACTGACTTTAAATAAAAATTCATCCAAATTTATATTGTTATGTACATATGTATATCACCATCGGGAGAAATGTCTTTCAAATGTTTCTGAGACAAGCTTAAATATATTTTTTCGTATACAATCATACGAATTTTTAAACTAGCAATACAAATGTATCGTTTAAATATAATCAATTTCTTGTAATAGTAAAATACATTCTTGCATTATTAATAAACGTTAAATAATTTAAATTAAACGCATCGTATTTCTTATACACCCTACACTTACATTAAGGATTAAAATAATTTATTTAAACATTGTCACTGATACGATAAAATCACGAGAAGGCGTTATAAGCAAGATTGTCTCATTTTTAAAATAATTCAAAAACATACGAGATAAATGCAATACAAACGGAAGTGAAGAGCGTGCCATTTTGTCGCAAGCAATGCCACCCGTGGTAGCGTCGCGAACTACTACGAGCATCATACAAGACTTGCTGGCTCACGAAAATACATGATCGTACCTTAACGATTATTTCTCAATGTTCTCTTCTTTGTCACGTACGAGTTCAAACTTTTCCTCTTTGTTATATTTTCTTTGCTATAATTGATCTCGTCGTAGTATCCCGATGCTGTTTTAATCATCTTCATTTCCGAGAACTCGGGACGATCGTTCTGCTGTTTCGTTTCCTTCTCCGCAAAAAGAAAAACGTAGACGTACGTGCCCAAGAATGCGCCAGCGGTCGGTCCAAACCAGTAAACCTGAAGAAATTTTCACGGAAGACAAAAAAATTATTATCGTTTATGACGTAATCTAATCAGCGCACTAGTAAACAAATATTTGCACCACTCTTTTCTTGAACCTATGAAGTAATGATTTCGAACCGATAATACTAACAACGGAAATTGAAAGCGCAGGAACTTGTACCTCTTATTGAGAACGGTGAAGATTAACGCGAAGAATCATGAGATTACATCAACTATTGCGTTGTAAAGCTGTTTAAATCTTTAAGGGAACAAATATCGAATCGCTGCATCGATTCGCGTAGAAATAGCAAAAATTATTCTTGAACGGAGCTTCGTCTATCAGGGAAACCCCAGCGACATATGAAAAATTCAGGCAGGTAATTCCACTTCATTTTTCCATCCCTTGGTAAATACTAAACACGACTATTCCATCATCCCTTTGTGCACTGTAATCGTTTCGAAAGTAGTAATTTGACGTTAAGTTTGCGTACACTTAACATTTCATATACGCAAGCGCAATGCAATCCTTGAAACGAGTTGTGTGTTATCTTGGTAGGTGAGCAGTTCTATTCGAGCTTCCAATAGATGTGAAAAATGGCGCGAGTAAGAACCGCGGAGCAGGATATGAAACACACTTGGAGATTCGTGTATCCGTTCTTGAGGATAGTTGCCGCCTGGCCGAGCCCCGTCACGTCCTCCTTGTTACCAAACATTCTACAACGATGTATAATTTTCATCACTTATTTCGTGCAATTGATGGTCTTCATCCCAAGCATTGTGTATATATTTTTAAAGGAGAAGAACCGGAGGAAGCAAATGAAGCTGACAGTGCCTCACATCAACGCTCTATGCCAGATGTCCAAGTATACGATCCTGTTGTATCGAACGAACGAGTTCAGGAAGACATTGGACGAGATAAAAAATGATTGGTTAAGCGCCACGGAAGAGAATCGAATGATTTTCCGTACGAATGCAAAGATTGGGCACAGGATTGTGTTGATATTGGCCATAGCTATGTACAGTGGCGGTTTGTGTTATAGGACAATTCTACCCCTTTCGAAAGGGAAAATCGTCTTATCAAATAATACTACTATAAGGCTGCTACCGTGTCCGAGTTACTTTATCTTCTTCAATGAACAACTTACACCGAATTACGAGATAATCTTCGTTTTGCAAGTACTCGGTGGATTCTTAAATTACACGACTTTTTGCGGTACCATCGGACTTTGTTGCATGCTTTGTTTGCACTTGGGCGGCTTGTTGAAGATTCTGACGAACAAAATGGTCGAACTTACGCATCAGTTGGACACGAACGAGCAGGCTGTGCAGGAGAAAATCAAGGATATCGTTGAGTGTCATATAAAGATTAAAAGGTATGTACCCAAGAAGATAAGAGAAAAAATGTTTGATGTCGTTTAGATTGGCCAGCTAATGTAAATTAGGCATGATATTGGTAACTTAATTTCAGATTTCTAAATAAAGTTGAACAAATCACGCCGTACCTTTATTTTATCGAGATCATCGGCGATACGTGTGTCGTATGTATGATTGGATACTGTGTCATCATGGTACGGACAAATAATAATGTAAATGTAAATAAGAAAAAATTTTAATGTACCGTTGATAATATTTTAGGAATGGGAAAACAGCAATGCAACAGCTATAGCGATATATCTCGTGTTGCAAATAATTTCCGTTCTCACTACCTTTGCGATGTGTTACGTTGGTCAACTTCTTATCGACGAAGTATATATTCAACTGCTCTAACGTTGTAACAAAATCTTAGAGTATCATGGAGCTTATTGTAAATTTTTGCTTTGATAGAGTAGCAATATCATGTGGACATCCGTTACGTTAAACTGGTACCGCTTTCCACTGAAAAAAGCTCGTTACTTGATACTCGTGATTACTATGTCGAATTATCCAATAAAACTGACGGCAGCAAAAGTGGTAGACATATCTTTGGCTACGTTCACCGATGTAAGTATATAGAACTTGGATCTGTGTACCTTTCATTTTTTGTATATCCTGCAACACATGTTTTCCAGATAATCAAGGCGGCAATGGGATACTTACAAATGTTAAGAAAAGTGGTTTAAATCTTACCTTCGCTATAAACCTCGTTAAACACAATATTTAACCGAAGCACGAAAGAATATATTAATATGTTACCATTCACAGCAGTTTTTCAGTTCGCTATAAAATAATCCAACTAGTTTTGTAATGGATAGTTTCAAAATTGTAACCGAGTTATTTCCTTCTGTTTTACATAGAATTTTAATGGCGAAGCACAACTCGTGCGTGCAACTTGGTCCCTTTGCTTAGGGAACCCTTTCACATTTGCGTACCATCGAGATAATTGCTGCTCTCGAGGAGGACAAACTTTATAGATGGTAAAAAAATATATAAAAAAAAAAAAATCGCAAGATACTGTAACTGCATTTTCATCAAACTTTTATACATTTATATTTCTCACAAGTATTTAAAACTTTCTGCAAATATTTAAATATATTATTGATAACATTTTATACAATTTTTTTATATTATCACCTCAAATCTTATTCGAAACGAACAAAATATGTACGTATAATCCACATGTATTCTACCTTTCAGGTATTTAAAACATCTTTCACATACTTTAACATCCTCCGCACGGTCGCGACGTAAACAGCTAAGTTGTACGAAAACTACCACTTTGTGTAAACTTTAAATAGCCTCTTTAAATGCTAAAAAGAAAAAGCAAAGGAAAAAGTAGATGTTGGTTATTACTCACTACATAGCGTTACGTAACTCTCGAGGAAAGTTAAAAATTTTTAAGTACAATTTCTAATGTAAGCGCTCAAGGAAAAAATGTACCTTGGCTCTCCAACTTTCGATGCGAGACTACATCATCTTAAACTCATTTTTATGTCATCTTCTAAGTATTTAGGACATCGGTGTCATAAATGTCTTCGTTCTGCAAACAGTTCCAATTAAATCCACAAAACCGCACGAGAAGGTTAATTGCCCGCTCGTTTTACACTTCATACGATTACTGGAAGCAACCACGAAACGTTCTAGTTGCGTGCACGACTGCAACAAGTTGTACCGACTAGACGAATCGATCGGTGTCTCTAGTCTTTCAGAGAAATCTGCGCAAGCGTTATTCAACACGGTGCATTCATACTTTCCTAGAAAAATCTACAATTCAGTCGTTACCAAGACCTCGAAGAGTAGCCACGATGACGGATGAGTTTGTACCATTTGAGACGAATTTAAAAAGTCTCAGTGACTACAGCCTCCAATGGAATCGACGGATTCTGAAACCGATAGGTGCTTGGCCACCATCGTCATCCACTTCGAAACTCGAGAGAACCATGTCGTTCATTTTAATCATCATCTGTTATTTATTCATATTGTCAACCATAATCCCCTGCACATTTTACATCATCCTGGAAGACGAAAGTCTGCACATAAAATTAAAAGCATTCGGTCCTCTGTGCCACTGGTTCGTCGGTGGAGTCAATTACACTACGTTACTTCTACATAGCAAAGAAATACGCGGTTGCGTACATCACATACAAACTGATTGGAAAATTGTAACAAGGGTGGATTATCAACGAGTGATGATGAAGAACGCTAAGGTTGGACGATTCGTTGCAACTTTCTGCGCTGCTTTTATGCAGGGTGGCGTTTTAAGTTACTGTGCGCTGTTAGCGTTCACCACGCAGACCATTCAAGTCGGCAACGAGACCAGGAGCATACATCAGTTGCCCTGTTCAGTCTGTAAAGACCAAATCCCAGTTGATACCAGTCCGACAAACGAAATCGTCCTCGCTTGGCAGTTCGTCTGTGGATTAATCGTGAACTCAAGCGCCATTGGTGCGATCAGCCTTGCTGCTGTATTCGGAGCTCACGCTTGTGGCCAGTTAAACGTGGTGATGGCATGGATCACCGAGTTCGTGAATAAATCGAAAGATCAGAATAGGAATGACTGCCTCAACGAAATAGGTGTGATAGTTGAACATCATCTGAGGACTTTGAGGTAATATTTACTTTTATGCTTGCATCGTGGTATCGTAATTTATTTTTTGTAAGTAGGTATTGATTGCAGCTTCATAGAGCGTATCGAAAATGTGATGAATGAAATTTTCCTCATGGAATTGTTAAAATCTACGCTGAGTATATGCATGCTTGAATATTACATTCTTACGGTACGCTGAATAAACTAAGGAACATTTCTATCGACGTATTTGTTTTTTTATGTATCTACAGTGAAAGCAGTTTAACTTTTAGAAATGTATTATTTATATTTTTAGGAATGGAGCGATCACGATGTTCAACACCTAACAATATATTTCGCCACACTTTTTTCTCTGTGTTTCAATCTTTTCACGGTATGTTACATCGGTGATATATTAACGGAACAGGTAACGAATGTCATTCAACATAATCCGATAACTTAAATGTAATTCGTCAAAATTTAAATCAACACATACAGCCCGCATTTTTAATAGTGTAAAAAAGTTGGTGAAATGGTTTATATGACAAACTGGTATTATTTACCTGACAAAGACATTCTTGATCTAATTTTTATCATTTCAAGATCCAGCGTTGTGACGAAAATCACCGCTGGAAAGTTGATTCAGATGTCCGTATATACATTCAGTCATGTAAGTGAGCTTGTCATTTATAATTTGTATAAATGTGATTTTCATCGTCAAATCCATTGCTATTCCAGGTAGTAAAAACCGCTTTCGCGTATTTGAATCTGTCGCGACAGATTCATTTGTATACTTTCATTCCGATGTTTTGAAGAATTTTTTTAATCGCATGTTGGCTACAACTTTATAACACATATCGGAAGTGTGATGAATCGAATACGCTTCATGGAAATATTTAAACATGCGTCCGAGTTTATGCATGCTTGGATATTACACTCTTTCGGTATGTTAAACATATTGAAAAGTATGACATTGCGTTGAATTATAATGGTATACCAAGCAAACGTTAAGCTTCTTGGAGGAGTTAAAATAAAATAGTGTAAAATTGTGTTATTAAAAGAATAATTTTTTTTCTGTTATTGCATAAAAGAGAATTGCTTCGATAGAAAAAAGCAACAAAAACGGCGGGAACAATGTGGATCTAGTATTATGTAAAATAATATAGGGTCAGACCATGTGGTTTTTGTGCTTACATCTGCTTGAACATGTGCATTTGAAACTTCACTTCTACTTGGATGAACCATACTCATTTTTGCGTGTTTCTTTGTTGAAATTAATTTAGCCAAATTCACGATGACAAATCCGCTACACGTGGCATAACAGATGTTCTACAAGCCACATTATTACTCCTGTAAACCGCAAGTACTATACGCCAAGTTTTATTTATGCATCAATGCAGTTCGCTAACAATTATGTTAACTGCCAATGTCATCATGGTTGCACTCTTGGACAATGATTCGATGTACAGTGTTCAAATGAATCGCTGGTTTCTCAAGTCGATCGGTGCCTGGCCGCTCTCTCTATGCGTCGATACGATAGAAAAAATCAATTCCGTGATCCTGCGGTTAATCAGCTGCTTCCTCATAGGTTTCCTCCTCCTCCCTTGCGCCCTGTGCACTTTTCTAGACACGACTGGCGATCTCGACGCAAAGATCAAAATGATCGGTCCGCTAAGTTTCTGCGTGATGGCAGCAATTAAGTATTACATTCTCGTCTCGCGCGGCGCCAAGATTGGGAAGTGCGTCGAGGACATTCGTGCCGATTGGGTTCGAACCCATTCGGAAGAGCGACAAGAGGACAGATATATCATGAGAGACAACGCGAGAATCGGTCGATCCTTGGCGATCTTTTGTGCCGGTTTCATGTATTCCGGCGGATTTTTTTATACCATCGTGATGCCACTATGCACGAAACGCACGGAGATGATCGGCAACGAAACCGTGAGATCCCAGGCGTTTCCTATCTATCGCGGCCTTTTTGATCCACGCACAAGTCCCTCGTTCGAGATCGTGCAACTTGCACAATGTTTGGCTGGATTCGTGATATATACCGTCACTGTAGGAGCTTGCAGTTTGGCTGCTGTGTTCGTCATGCACTCCTGTGGACAATTTAACATGCAACTTATGACATTCAGTGGTCTGAATGTCACTGAATAATCTAACTGATTATTTGGTGATTTTTAATATCATTAATTATCTGATAAATTAATTTCTTTTAGTTGAAAGCAATATATTAATATACAACCGGTGGCAGATGATTTTCTAGTAACTCGATCCGAAGAGGTGAGACAGAGATGTAACCGGATTCTAGATTCAAAATTCTAGAACCATCTACGAACCGCCCTGTAATTATCGATTCAAATTGCGAAAATGTATTTCTGGAATATCATGTGCACAAACATGTGCGCAAAATATCACGCAATACAAATATTTACATCCTACATACGCGCCTACGTTTATAAAATCGTTATACTATTGGTAATAAATTCCAATATTATATTAGTTCGTTGAGAAGCACGTTCAGAGAAATGCCCAAACTGTTGAAAATAGAAAACTGACTTTAAATAAAAATTCATCCAAATTTATATTGTTATGTACATATGTATATCACCATCGGGAGAAATGTCTTTCAAATGTTTCTGAGACAAGCTTAAATATATTTTTTCGTATACAATCATACGAATTTTTAAACTAGCAATACAAATGTATCGTTTAAATATAATCAATTTCTTGTAATAGTAAAATACATTCTTGCATTATTAATAAACGTTAAATAATTTAAATTAAACGCATCGTATTTCTTATACACCCTACACTTACATTAAGGATTAAAATAATTTATTTAAACATTGTCACTGATACGATAAAATCACGAGAAGGCGTTATAAGCAAGATTGTCTCATTTTTAAAATAATTCAAAAACATACGAGATAAATGCAATACAAACGGAAGTGAAGAGCGTGCCATTTTGTCGCAAGCAATGCCACCCGTGGTAGCGTCGCGAACTACTACGAGCATCATACAAGACTTGCTGGCTCACGAAAATACACGATCGTACCTTAACGATTATTTCTCAATGTTCTCTTCTTTGTCACGTACGAGTTCAAACTTTTCCTCTTTTATATGTTATATTTTCTTTGCTATAATTGATCTCGTCGTAGTATCCCGATGCTGTTTTAATCATCTTCATTTCCGAGAACTCGAGACGATCGTTCTGCTGTTTCGTTTCCTTCTCCGCAAAAAGAAAAACGTAGACGTACGTGCCCAAGAATGCGCCAGCGGTCGGTCCAAACCAGTAAACCTGAAGAAATTTTCACGGAAGAGAAAAAAATTATTATCGTTTATGACGTAATCTAATCAGCGCACTAGTAAACAAATATTTGCACCACTCTTTTCTTGAACCTATGAAGTAATGATTTCGAACCGATAATACTAACAACGGAAATTGAAAGCGCAGGAACTTGTACCTCTTATTGAGAACGGTGAAGATTAACGCGAAGAATCATGAGATTACATCAACTATTGCGTTGTAAAGCTGTTTAAATCTTTAAGGGAACAAATATCGAATCGCTGCATCGATTCGCGTAGAAATAGCAAAAATTATTCTTGAACGGAGCTTCGTCTATCAGGGAAACCCCAGCGACATATGAAAAATTCAGGCAGGTAATTCCACTTCATTTTTCCATCCCTTGGTAAATACTAAACACGACTATTCCATCATCCCTTTGTGCACTGTAATCGTTTCGAAAGTAGTAATTTGACGTTAAGTTTGCGTACACTTAACATTTCATATACGCAAGCGCAATGCAATCCTTGAAACGAGTTGTGTGTTATCTTGGTAGGTGAGCAGTTCTATTCGAGCTTCCAATAGATGTGAAAAATGGCGCGAGTAAGAACCGCGGAGCAGGATATGAAACACACTTGGAGATTCGTGTATCCGTTCTTGAGGATAGTTGCCGCCTGGCCGAGCCCCGTCACGTCCTCCTTGTTACCAAACATTCTACAACGATGTATAATTTTCATCACTTATTTCGTGCAATTGATGGTCTTCATCCCAAGCATTGTGTATATATTTTTAAAGGAGAAGAACCGGAGGAAGCAAATGAAGCTGACAGTGCCTCACATCAACGCTCTATGCCAGATGTCCAAGTATACGATCCTGTTGTATCGAACGAACGAGTTCAGGAAGACATTGGACGAGATAAAAAATGATTGGTTAAGCGCCACGGAAGAGAATCGAATGATTTTCCGTACGAATGCAAAGATTGGGCACAGGATTGTGTTGATATTGGCCATAGCTATGTACAGTGGCGGTTTGTGTTATAGGACAATTCTACCCCTTTCGAAAGGGAAAATCGTCTTATCAAATAATACTACTATAAGGCTGCTACCGTGTCCGAGTTACTTTATCTTCTTCAATGAACAACTTACACCGAATTACGAGATAATCTTCGTTTTGCAAGTACTCGGTGGATTCTTAAATTACACGACTTTTTGCGGTACCATCGGACTTTGTTGCATGCTTTGTTTGCACTTGGGCGGCTTGTTGAAGATTCTGACGAACAAAATGGTCGAACTTACGCATCAGTTGGACACGAACGAGCAGGCTGTGCAGGAGAAAATCAAGGATATCGTTGAGTGTCATATAAAGATTAAAAGGTATGTACCCAAGAAGATAAGAGAAAAAATGTTTGATGTCGTTTAGATTGGCCAGCTAATGTAAATTAGGCATGATATTGGTAACTTAATTTCAGATTTCTAAATAAAGTTGAACAAATCACGCCGTACCTTTATTTTATCGAGATCATCGGCGATACGTGTGTCGTATGTATGATTGGATACTGTGTCATCATGGTACGGACAAATAATAATGTAAATGTAAATAAGAAAAAATTTTAATGTACCGTTGATAATATTTTAGGAATGGGAAAACAGCAATGCAACAGCTATAGCGATATATCTCGTGTTGCAAATAATTTCCGTTCTCACTACCTTTGCGATGTGTTACGTTGGTCAACTTCTTATCGACGAAGTATATATTCAACTGCTCTAACGTTGTAACAAAATCTTAGAGTATCATGGAGCTTATTGTAAATTTTTGCTTTGATAGAGTAGCAATATCATGTGGACATCCGTTACGTTAAACTGGTACCGCTTTCCACTGAAAAAAGCTCGTTACTTGATACTCGTGATTACTATGTCGAATTATCCAATAAAACTGACGGCAGCAAAAGTGGTAGACATATCTTTGGCTACGTTCACCGATGTAAGTATATAGAACTTGGATCTGTGTACCTTTCATTTTTTGTATATCCTGCAACACATGTTTTCCAGATAATCAAGGCGGCAATGGGATACTTACAAATGTTAAGAAAAGTGGTTTAAATCTTACCTTCGCTATAAACCTCGTTAAACACAATATTTAACCGAAGCACGAAAGAATATATTAATATGTTACCATTCACAGCAGTTTTTCAGTTCGCTATAAAATAATCCAACTAGTTTTGTAATGGATAGTTTCAAAATTGTAACCGAGTTATTTCCTTCTGTTTTACATAGAATTTTAATGGCGAAGCACAACTCGTGCGTGCAACTTGGTCCCTTTGCTTAGGGAACCCTTTCACATTTGCGTACCATCGAGATAATTGCTGCTCTCGAGGAGGACAAACTTTATAGATGGTAAAAAAATATATAAAAAAAAAAAAATCGCAAGATACTGTAACTGCATTTTCATCAAACTTTTATACATTTATATTTCTCACAAGTATTTAAAACTTTCTGCAAATATTTAAATATATTATTGATAACATTTTATACAATTTTTTTATATTATCACCTCAAATCTTATTCGAAACGAACAAAATATGTACGTATAATCCACATGTATTCTACCTTTCAGGTATTTAAAACATCTTTCACATACTTTAACATCCTCCGCACGGTCGCGACGTAAACAGCTAAGTTGTACGAAAACTACCACTTTGTGTAAACTTTAAATAGCCTCTTTAAATGCTAAAAAGAAAAAGCAAAGGAAAAAGTAGATGTTGGTTATTACTCACTACATAGCGTTACGTAACTCTCGAGGAAAGTTAAAAATTTTTAAGTACAATTTCTAATGTAAGCGCTCAAGGAAAAAATGTACCTTGGCTCTCCAACTTTCGATGCGAGACTACATCATCTTAAACTCATTTTTATGTCATCTTCTAAGTATTTAGGACATCGGTGTCATAAATGTCTTCGTTCTGCAAACAGTTCCAATTAAATCCACAAAACCGCACGAGAAGGTTAATTGCCCGCTCGTTTTACACTTCATACGATTACTGGAAGCAACCACGAAACGTTCTAGTTGCGTGCACGACTGCAACAAGTTGTACCGACTAGACGAATCGATCGGTGTCTCTAGTCTTTCAGAGAAATCTGCGCAAGCGTTATTCAACACGGTGCATTCATACTTTCCTAGAAAAATATACAATTCAGTCGTTGCCAAGACCTCGAAGAGTAGCCACGATGACGGATGAGTTTGTACCATTTGAGACGAATTTAAAAAGTCTCAGTGACTACAGCCTCCAATTGAATCGATGGTTCCTGAAACCGATAGGCGCTTGGCCGCCATCCTCATCCACTTCGAAAATCGAGAGAACCATTTCGTTCATTTTAATCATCATCTGTTATTTATTCATATTGTCAACCATAATCCCTTGCATATTTTACATCATCCTGGAAGATGAAAGTCTGCACATAAAATTAAAAGCATTCGGTCCTCTGTGCCACTGGTTCGTCGGTGGAGTCAGTTACACTACGTTACTTCTACATAGCAAAGAAATACGCGGTTGCGTACATCACATACAAACTGATTGGAAAATTGTAACAAGGGTGGATTATCAACGAGTGATGATGAAGAACGCTAAGGTTGGACGGTTCGTTGCAACTTTCTGTGTTGCTTTTATGCAGGTTGGCGTTTTAAGTTACTGTGCGCTGTTAGCGTTCACCACGCAGACCATTCAAGTTGGCAACGAGACCAGGAGCATACATCAGTTGCCCTGTTCAGTCTGTAAAGACCAAATCCCAGTTGATACCAGTCCGACAAACGAAATCGTCCTCGCTTCGCAGTTCGTCTCTGGATTCATCGTGAACTCAAGCGCCAGTGGTGCGGTCAGCCTTGCTGCTGTATTCGGAGCTCACGCTTGTGGCCAGTTAAACATGGTGATGGCATGGATCACCGAGTTCGTGAATAAATCGAGAGATCAGAATAGGAATGACTGCCTCAACGAAATAGGTGTAATAGTTGAACATCATCTGAGGACTTTGAGGTAATATTTACTTTTATGCTTGCATCGTGGTATCGTAATTTATTTTTTGTAAGTACGTATTGATTACAGTTTCATAGAGCGTATCGAAAATGTGATGAATGAAATTTTCCTCATGGAATTGTTAAAATCTACGCTGAATATATGCACGCTTGAATATTACATTCTTACGGTACGCTGAATAAACTAAGGAACATTTGTGTCGATGTATTTGTTTTTTTCATGTATCTATAGTGGAAGCAGTTTAACTTTTAGAAATGTATTATTTATATTTTTAGGAATGGAGCGATCACGATGTTCAACACCTAACAGTATATTTCGTCACACTTTTTTCTATGTGTTTGAATGTTTTTACGGTGTGTTACATCGGTGATATATTAACGGAACAGGTAACGAATGTAATTCAACATAATCCGATAACTTAAATGTAATTCAACAGAATTTAAATCAACACCTACAA
>SMSQ01013775.1:188676-203932 GCA_019453375.1 Ctenoplectra terminalis | reverse complement strand
AAACGGTTTAAGGACGAGAAGATCTACCGCTTTGGTACGTTTACCAAGCAAAGATTCTAAAACGTAGACGTCATCCTTTGTTTTCATAGTTCTACCGCAAGACGCGTCTATCCTGTTCTTTTGACCAGATGTTCTTGTCCCTGAAAACAGTTTACCATCTCGTATTTACTTCTTCTCCAAGTACATAATTTGTCTTTCGCTTCAGCGTAATATAATTATCCTTGTAATATTTACTTCATTAAGCAGGTTTATGATTTCTTGAATTTACCTTCCAAAAGGTACGCGTTATTTAAACAAAAAGCCTGAATAAAAATAAACAAAAGAAAAAAGTAAACCCAACTGAATAAAAATAGCGAGGTCGTCGATGCTCCGATGATTGATGGGCCGGATGGATGAGGTTATAAAAAAAGGATACTTGGCTCTCTTTCGTATACGCTACGGTAACTCGACGTTAAAATAAACATCCATTGTTGACTCGCGCCAAGGGATTGTTTTGCGTACAATTTTCGAGGCCAAACGGGCGTATTTCGTTTCTCTAGCTCGCGATATGTACTAACAACCAGGGGTTAGTTGCCGTTCGAATTCGCTCGGAAACGGACGCTGGCACGCCCCGCTTGTCTCTGCTTGTCTACGCTTGTCGCAACGTTCACGCAAAATTGGAAAATATTTCGCTTTTTCCGACGCAACGAACGCCGCTCGTTATGCTAACAAGCGCATAAATGCCGGCCGAATACGAAACGAGCTCCGTGAATTGCGTTTTGAACGATGGCCACGAAATTACAGGAATAACGGTGAAAGTGTGTTGATGATTAGTGTCTTGCTCGCTGTTTTTATTTATTTTTCTTGCTTTCCTTTGGTGTGAAAACGTTTGGATTAAAATTTTTTGGCATTCCGTGACACGACTCTGTGCGAAACGAAGATTTGTCAATTTTTGTAAATTTTTTTCACCGTTTTCCACAACTTTTCCGATAACTGTTTATTTGCTATTCACCAATTACCGCATCGGTAGATGTTAAAATAATTTACCTACCCCATATTTCTATAAACCGATAAACCATGCAAAACGTCGAACAAGGAGAAAAATACTAAAAGTCTTTAAGCTAAAGGATGTCGAATCAACTCGTTCACTGGCGGTTGCATGTCAAATGGAAAACGCGCGCGACAACATTCTCTCATGCTTTCTCGACCTTTGTGTAGGTATGTACATCCTCCTATTCATTTTCTGCGAACGGGCGTCATCTTTTCCAGGTATATACTTACATATGTACACCACTCGCGGTGAAAGGGTTAGAGCGGCGTTCACGGGACTCCTTCTAGACGGTGGTTAATTTTCCGCGTGAAAATAGACATTCTCTTCGCCCCTTGAATTTCTGAAGTAAAGGAGAAGTCGGTGGATGATCGGTGGTACGAGGTTAGGGTACAAGGTTTGCGTTCGAACGACGTTATTGGGATTTTTGTTCGGTGGTTTAACGGAAAAAAAGAAAGATGGAGGGTTTACGGTGAGAAGTAATTGATAGCTAGTGGATAGGATAAACAAAATATGCGTATACAAACGACTTTAGGGGTTAGAAAATTAATCACTCTCCGATACGTGTTTATGCAAATCTACTCCAGTTGAGTTTGGTGTTATGAGATAAGTTTTAGAAGTTGCCAGCATAACGGGTCAACAGGATGCGAGAACTTTGAACACTGTAAGTACGTATCTTTTGATAGGGTAACAAGATACATTAACAACCAACCTAATCGCATATCTAAATAATCTTAGAAAACACACCTCCGTGTTTAACGAACGTGAATTCTGCTTAGATTAAAACGTTAAGCCCGGAGCTGTTTTTGCTGTGCTTGTGATTGTGATTACAGTCGATGACAAATACATCGCGGCGAGGACGACGCCGCCCAACCGAAAAGTTTACCGTCAGTCCCCAGAGGCTGACGCCGCGCTTAACGCGTTAAACATTTTAAAAGCAATAAGAGAAAAGAAGGGACGTCAGAGACAGAGAAGGGAAAACAAAATTCTGGATTCTCCGAGTTCGATGATAGGTATCTGCTTCGACGATGTTTAAAATCGCGACACTTGAATGGCTGGTGTTTCTCACGGGAGGAAGCTTTCAGCGTATTAAAACGGTTTCGCGAGATTCGCGATGAAATACAGGTTTATAATACCTTTTTGTCTTCAAAGCTCGAGCTTTTCCACGCGCTCTGTCGTGTTAATTGTAACGGCTAAGGACGAACAATCGCGCACCGCGTCCCGCTGGATGTCGTGTCTTGTTTTCGGCACACCGCGTATCGACAGATTCGACAGGGGGCACAGTTGCTCGCGTGTGGCATGAAACGGTGAAAAAAAGCGTGAGGCGTGACAATAGCTCGATTGAAAACTGCCAGCGCGAGGGGTGATTATTTACAGGTGGACTTTGTTGCTGTGAAAAGTGGTTCGGGAGTTTGAGGGAGATTTTAAAATTGGTTTATTCGACTTTTAGTTATCGATTGTCGCTGTGAGTGTTTATCAACTCTTAAATTATACAGTTAAATTGCTTTTTTTTTGGACATTTAAGATGTTATTTAGAGAAAGAAACCAAAAAATGTGTAAAAGGGAAAAAGCTAAGATCTGAGGTTCGTTAGATTTCTCATTTCCATACCTGCGTCTAACGATAACTAGTGGAGCGTTTCCAACGAGCGAAATATTACTCGACGATCTGTCACGTGGATGCATGAACGAGCGTATATTTCTCGCGGTTGTTTGAAAATTATTCCGTTCAAGAACGGAACAATAACGCATAAACTGGTTCTCTGCAAAACATATTATATGTCTCGCGTGATGTGTGGATGTGATTTTTATAATGTCTAACTTAGTCTAACTTAGTCTTCCATGCGACTGAACTTTCTGTGCTCTGTTATTAATGTTTTCTCTGTGGTGCTCGTAACCACTGCCGGATCCGTATCTGTTTCTATTGAAAAATTAGTAACAGGTAAGAATAGGTACTAAAAAATGTAGGCCTCTCAGAAACGGGCGTGGCTCGTTCGAGGCAGTTTGAAAATAACTGAAATATTTTCGGTGCATCGTTGTTCTCAAACGAGATAACGTCTGCGCTCGAACAATTTCTTGGAAAATTCACAGGGAGCACGAAATTCGTTGCATACCTGTTAGAACGCCAGTTTCAGTATCACCTGCTTGATTACTTGATTATTCTTCCGTGTTCCTCTTTCTTATTCCCCTTTCAGCTTTCTTGAATTTGGATTTTTTCTTCCGACTTATTGTTATTTCTTCTCCTTTTTTACGACGCTGCTTGTCACTTTTTATTATTTTTGTTTTATTATATTTAATATCAAGCACTCGAAAGCAGAAGCTAGTTACCATGGTAAACACCAAAAACTTTACAGCCACCTCCTTGTAGATATCGATATTGAGATATTTCCATTTCATCCAAGCTTTTATGTCGTACTTTTACGAGCACCGGTATACAGGATTCGTTGATAAGAAACGAATCTCTCTCTCTCTCTCTCTGATCCTCCAAGTATTGTTTTTTTACTGGCCAACAAAAAAAGATAAAGAAAAAAGGTACTTTGGATGGGTGACTGGCACAACAAGTCTACAAAAGTGCAAGTAATATACAGTTTTTAAATTCGAAGCACATTGCGTTGGCATCGAAGATTTCAAGAAAGAGAAGACCGCCAAATAAAGTAGAAACTCTATGTTGATTTGAAAATAGATAGGTTCCACTGGTTCGAGTCGTAAAGTTACCCAACGTAGCTGATAATACTGCACATTCTTGCGTCAGTGTCCGTCGACACTCGTATCCAGAAAAAGCGTAGTCTCGTTTTCCTCGTTCTCTTTCGTTACGTTGTTTCCTCGATTCTGCGTCCACCAATGAGCAAACGTATTATATCAGACGTACATTTTCACCTTCGCGCGAGATGTTTCCTGCTTCTTCGAGAAACTAACGTGCACTCTTACGAGTTTCATATTTGAATCTTCATCTTTTCCACTCCTCGAGTAGCTTCACGTCCATCTGTTTCCTTTCTTTTCACAAAAACGATGATCGCGTTGCTAAATTATTTGTCCAATATTTATGCAACGTTAAGATAATTACTATGCTTTCTTCTATAACCAAAACCTCTTTCCTTGAAAATTAAATTGTAATCCCCCAACGATGAATTACTAGATTGAAAGAGAAAGATAATTTTTTTTTTTTTTTTCATTCGAAACATTCGGAATCGACTCTGGGAGGACTTTCCCTTGAACAGCTGCAGCTTTTCTCGGTGGTCCGATTTTTCGTTGGAGAGATTGGCGAATTTATAAGTTCGTTATTTGGAGTTAAACGTTAGTTGAAATCATGGCAACTGCGGACTAATTTCGCTCGAATAGGGAGGAGCGGCGCGTAATTTAAATTTAAATTCACGTAGAATCTTATTTAAAGGTCGAGTGCAAGGTCCGGTCTCTGGTGGTCCCTGTGCTGGACGAGTACAATAGCCCGGTCGAAGTGTTTTTTGGGGCTCGAACCGTTCGTCTAGGGTTCGCTCGCCTCCTGACCTATTTATCGAGTGTAATGACCATCCGTGCAACGTCACTGGCAAAGACAAAGTTTACCGTTGTAAGCGGTTATCCGTGCAGAGAAAAACAGGAAAACTTTCGATGAAAGTTGGCCCATTTTTTTGCCTGTTCGTCGACGAGAAGTCGTTAAGCCGTCAGATGCACTTTCTCGATCCGCCTTAGGAGCAGGCTGCAGCTGTAGCTTAACAGCTGTTCGACACGGTCCAATTTGTCCAGACAATGACACGTCCGCGATCGTGTCACCGAATAACGGTATACGAGACGAAAATTGAAAGGTTACGCGTATTCGAGATATGCGAAATGGAGAGCAAAAGATTGCGTGTTTAGAGAGACCGTGGAGGACGTTTAATAGGGGATTTTAGAAATTCAATGGGAACCGTAGATGATCACGTAGATAAACGTTTCTATTTGCGATGCAATACATACAGGCGTTAACACGATTGTCATTTGTTTGCTATTGTTCCTCGTATCTAATAAGATCGATATGTACCATCTGTCTCTGGCAGTCTATTGACGTGACAAGGTATAGCAATCACGAGCACGCGGATACGATTAGGTTTGTAGCGATAAGCTTTCCGTTGCTATTTGCTCGCATGGAATTGCTGTCAGGTATTATCGATAAATTCACAGCATTATTCCGATCTATCAAAAGCGATACATGTAATATAAATATAAAATCGGAAGTTTTTCCGACATTGAATTCAATTTTCAACCGCTCTGCTCAACCGTTTCCGAACAGATACAAGTTCGGAGAGATTTCCGGTAGTCTGACACTAATAGCGTTCATTCTGGACAAGCGCGCCATAAGAATAACGGACAAACGTCTGCAAAAATCTGGTGGAGAACACGTTACGATACGGCTACTGTTTGCTCGAACGATAACGCCGGCGTTAACGATGCCTGGCAAACGTATGTTCGGCTTTCTCGTTTTTCCCGCCAAACTACCGCTTACCGTACCATTTTTTGGATCCATTCGACTCTGGGTATCAAGCTCGTAATCGTTTCGAAGTCTCTTTACCAGCTTGACGGACCGGAAGCGAAGAAATAATACCGGATGGAAATTTTGAACTCGTAACTCTGTCGGTGACATCGCCAAACGTTTCATTAAGCTTTTGTTGTTCGACACGTTCAGAGCGTATTTGGAAGTTTGGAGAGCCGGTAAATAAATTATCGCACGGTTCCAGGACTCGCTTCGTTCCAGAGTTTCTTTCCAAGGGAACTAGGTGAATTATCGCGTCATTTTCTCGCGAATGTTTGCGTGGAATATTTTTTTTGTTTCTGATACTTCAGACCGTGCACGTGTTGGCGAGTGTAGTAACATTTTTCATTGAATGTTTTTTTTACGGACATATGTTTTAGAACGCGTTTAGATATCGAATTGGAAATAAAATCGTTTTATTTTGCTTTCAAATCTTCTTCGTTAAACAAGCATTTATTTTATCATTTTTTTCTTTAATAGACGTTAAAGTAGAATATTTAACTCTGTCACAAACGTCTACAGAGAAAAGTTTGGAAAGGATCGGTTTAAATAAAGAAAAAAAAAGAGAGAGAGAGAAGAAAAAAGAGGAAGAGTAGCTTAATAACTCAAACGTGCTCACGAGTGCACGAGTGCACGAGGTGCCGGTTGATAAAAAGTATAAAAAAAAGATACGCAGCAGATTATACGGCGTTAAATCACTCGAGGCAAAGCAATCTCTTCGAAACACGGTATTAACTCGGTTTCGCCACTCGAGCTCCTTCCGCTCTAACAACTTACTTAATATTCGAGCAGCGTCAATTAAAAGCCGCTTCGCGTAATTCACCGTTAATCCGTCTGCCGGCATGTTTAATTATCGTCCTGGCAAAGGGAGCCTGTGATATCCTGGCCGAAAATATCCCCGGATAGGAAAGGGAGCGAGCGAAGAATGGGGAGAAGGATGGCCGTTCCTCCGGCGACTACTTTCTGACTATAATTAATTGTTTATTGCGAGAATTAATCACCTTCCACGAAGGGGTTACCCGATTACTCGGAAAATTCAGGACTCCTAGACTCTTAACGATCTTCCTGACGAATTCATCGATGCAATTAAAGATGGATTTCTTACCCCGTTGTATCTTTGAACGAACGTTTCTCATGGTAGTTTTTTTTACTTGGAATCTATCGTTTATCTATTCGACGTTTCGTCGAACCATGACGAACGCGACCGAGTTTTCGAATTTTGGATACAAAGTTTCGATGGGTCGCGAATAAAGTCCGACACTTTGGTCAAAGTTTCGCGATGAGAAGCAAGTTGCTCGAGCCACGGGAAATAGTCGCTTGTGTTTGCCATTAATCCTTTTTACGCAGCTTCCGTTTCCGTTAAAAACTTCTTGTTAAAAACTTTGACAAGAGAAACGCATCGGTCGTGTTTTTCAGTCAGCGTTTCGTTTTAATTAACTTTCTGATTCTCGGGATAGTGGTGTGCACACGAGTTTCAAACTTTATACGATTGATTCGAGGCTAAATAACCGTTTCACAATTTATTCGCGTTGAACTTAAAGTTTGATCAAAGGTAATACAATATAATTTGTTTAACAGACACCGACGCGTGCTGTTTGTAGCTATAATCCAAACTCTAGCCCTCAAGCTAATATTAACGTGAAAATACCTCGACGAACTCACATTTCCTGTGCCTTTAGCACGATATTTATCTTCCTGCCTGTACCCACCTTCTCCCCTTCCACGGTTTTCAACCTTTTCCCTTCCGTGTTCTCGTTTCTCCTTTGAAACGCCTTTCAAGGCGGCTCGTTGTCTCGCAGTAGTTACGCCGCGACATGGTCAGACGTCGTGACGCGAGAATAAAACTCGCCATTCATCTACCGGCTCCGTCGCGCTTTTACCCATTCCTTGCTTCTCCGCGGCCCATTCTCCACGAACGCTCCCCCGACGAGGCCTTTTCGCTGTGAAAGAACACGTTGGAATATATCGAGGTTGCCGCTGCGGATCCTCCGCGTCGCGCGATCGAAGCGTCGCGACGGTCCATTGTCTCGGACCGGAGTCGCTGATCAAGCTGGACTGTCGAACAAAAATCCTGATTAACGACGCGGCCCTCTCGTCGACGTATATCAAACGCTTTGATTTCGTCTGTGTAGTCATTTTGGGTACAACACATTTTATTGGAGAGAATTTAGAGGGTAGTAATAGGGCGGCGAAAATTGGGGGTTTCTTCCTTCCTTTTCTTTATCCTCTCATCTAAGCCACTACGAGTTGAGCCACAATAGAGTAGCTAAAATTTATATCGCGTGCAGTTATGGGAAAAGTTGGCTATTCATTTTTGCTTCGAGACAACCGATGGGACTTATTTTTTGAAAACTGAGGCGAGCACAGCACGAGATACCGAGATACCGGTCAGGTTGTAATCATAGTCTATATAGAACGACTAGTTACCATAGTTAATGTCGTAAGGTCTCCGAAACTCTCGGAGAAATTGAGTACCAGGAGACAAGGGGTTGGGAGCGCACGTGGTCAGCAGAATCGCGAAAGTTCGCAACAATGAAGCAGAGTCTGGAACCTTGATTCCCTCGTTTAGCCACTGACCTTAGCAGGAGACCGCGTATGCATCGTGTAACCATGTTGATGAAACTTTAGGATCAGACAGAGAATTCGGAAACATTTGATGTTACTAAATTTCATTTCGTATATTAATACAAGACTCGGTTCGCCGAGAAGCAATACGATTGAAAAAATGGCAATCGAAGAAATAGTTGAACAAATTAATAACAAATCAGTCTTATCTCGCGCCGATTCTCCGGACGTAAATTTGTTATCTACGGGAAGCAACGTTTCGTCGAAGTTAACACCATAACCTAGCCACAACCATGGTCACTCGGTATCTAGGAAGAACCGACTGTTCAAAGACCTCGGTTTCAAAGCAATTTGCTTCCGGACGCTCTATCTCTGGTGTTCTTGCATCCGCTTCCCCCGCTTGTCAGATCCAGGCTCGCATTAATCGCTCACTCAAGCCAAAGAACCCTTCTTTGCTACATTTAGACGCGCAGAATTTACGCCTCCAATTTTTGACAACGTTTAACGAAACATCTTTACAACGGAAGACGTAATCTCCGAGGCGAGGAACAATTTTGAAACGCGAACGACGGCGATAACGAGACGCCGAGCGTGGCGCACCGTGCGCCAGGAATGACAAAGAACGCGGTCGTCCGGCGGCGATCGAAGACAAAAGAGAACACCGAGCGAGGTTCGTCGCAGCGGCGAAAGCGGGCCGTGAATCTCTGCGGCTTTCGACTCGCAATTATTTTTTACCGGTGTAGTATAAATGGAGGTCGCGATCGAACGAGGAAAGGGGTGAATCACTGGAGTGAAACAAAAGGGATGAACGCGGGGTGCTCTTTATTTCCGGCGACGGGCTCGCGTTATTATCAGGTGGCGACAGCGAACGGAGGCGCGCGAATCGACGCTGCGAGCTCCGACGAAAAGAGGGAACGACCTAGGAGGGTTTAACTGGATGAGAAGAGAATTAGGGGCAGCGGCGTTGGGACGCGGGCAGGGCTCGGTGAAAGACCAGAGAGGATGGAGCGCGACACGGCAGAGGGTTACGTCGAGGATGGGACAAAGAATAGGGGGGGCTCGATTAAATAACAGAGAGCATGACAAGCGAAGAATAAAAGGAAGAAGTCGGGAAGCGGGAGAGGAAGGGAGGAGCAGCATGGGTAGGAAGATGACGGAACAAATGAGTCGGTGAAGAATGGGAGGAAAGCGTAGGAGCGTAGAAGCGTAGAAGCGTAGAAGCGTAGAAGCGTAGAAAGCGGGACGGAGCGAAAGAGGAAACGTACGAAAAGGGGCAGGCGATACAATAAAAACGGGGTCAGGGAAGCAAGGGGGTTTGGCGGGGTGGGCTTGAAGCGAGGCGAGGGAACACGAGCTGGAAATGAAATTATAGAAACGACGGCAAAAACGGAAGCTTTCTTATCGTATGTATGTGCGACGTACCACCTCTTGGAAACGCATGCATGCGCGCACTATATTGAAATGACCCGTCCACTTTTAATTGTTTCCTATATGAGCGGTGTTATTTGCGTATAGTTGCCCTTGTTCGGCCGGTACGAAAGAAACGAAAGCCGTCGGATAAATAGAGGGTCGCAAGAGGTCGGTGGTCGCCGAAAGGATCGATACGTAACGGTGGGGTAGGTGCTGGTTTCATGCGTTATAACGTAATCCTTGGGGCGAAAAACGACTAAAATATCGGCAACCAACGAGTAGTTAATTCTATTAGAGAGCCGCGGCTGGGAATTCAGAACGAGAAAATGGAAAAGGAGGCTGAGAGAGAAAAAAGGAACGGGGGAAAAAATTTGCGAAATTTAATTCGGTCATTAAAGTTCCCGCAAACTTTTCGCGGTTATTGCGAAAAAATGCAATTTACGATGGAACAGTTAACCGCCGATATTAAATATGCTTGTGGACTAGCGATTCTTTGGAAACAAATTGTTGGCTCTTCCGTGAAAACGGTTGAACGATTGAACGCTAGCGTTTACGCGAGCGGCACGATATTTCGAATTTATTTTCGGTTCATTCTTTTTTTCTATTTCCATGGTTTATATCTTTTCGAAGGCAGAAATTTGATTTCGGATCTCGAGAGGTTGCCGCGGAACAATTTATATGTATATAAAAAAATTATATTATGCATTCAGCTGGGCAGGGATTTTCTCCGCAGTCTCGGTAACTTGACTCGCGTTGGTGGAAGAAATTGAAAATCCTTCGGATAATATTGCGTAGCGTCGTGACACTTTCAGGAAACGAAACTCGAGCGGTGGTCCGTGTGATACAAATATTTAGCAAATGCTACATAATATCCGAAACGGGGGATTCCTTGTATCAATTTTCAATGAAATTCTTCGTTCAAAATTTTCAATCTCTGTGTTATATCATCGAGCATTTGATACGTTTAGCCTCCTGATCTGTCGCGAAGCGTTAATAAAATACGATGGATCATCGTTCGACAAATTCCTCAACGCTTCCGCGATGCTCCGGCTCATAAAATTCCAGGAAATCTCCAAAAGAAAGAAATCAGCCCGCGGCTGAATTTATTCCAATATTCAAGATTCGTTCACAGGTTCGCTGGGAAATTTCGAACCGGCGAATCTCTCGTTTTTAATCACGAGACTCGATGAAACGTGCCTCCACTCCCCTCCCCACTGCGAAAAGGTTCCTTTCGATCGGGATCGCGTGGACGGCCGATTTCTCTCGACAGGAAGTGCGGCCAAAGATCAGCGCACGTCTGTTGCCGATACCGGATATCGATTTTCGAATTTCCGCAGAGAAATAAGATGAGCGAAACAATGAGAAGAGTAGGAAGGGCGCGATGAATGGTCAAGGCTGAACGAACAGGGATCGGACTGGATAAAACGGTGCGGAGAATGGTTCTATCTCGCATGGACGCACCAGTTGGTCCCAATTGGATGCAGCCGTACGTCGGCTGGCTTCGTCAAAAGCTTCTCGCTGGCGTGGTGAATTTTTTTTCTCCTCTCTTTCTTTTTTTCTCTCTTTTCGTCACTGTCACCACTGCAGCGACCGTATCGGTGGTAGCTCGACGCGAGCGAGGACATTGTTAATTAGAAAACAGAAGAAAATACCACAGCACGGCCTTTTTGAAAAGCCACGCCTGAACGTACGCATTCGTAAACCTCCGATGAAGCTCGGATCGCGTAAATCATTCCGGAACGGCGACGATGTTGGGCAACCGCGAGACACCCGTCGGAGAGAGAGAGAGAGCAAAAGGGCCAGAGGGACAGAACAGCGACGAGCTTCTCTCTATCGTCGCTCGGAATCTTGTTCTCCGTCGACCGATAGGAAACATTTCCAAGTTGAGTATAGCTCGCGGTCGACATGCATTCACGATTACCTCCGAGTTGGAGGCGCGCATAAAACCAACCTTTCTATCAAATTCTACGCTCGATTCGTCGTCGAATTACCTTGATTATTCCGATGCGATGTCACCTTACGGATAACTCGTTCCCGCGACCTTTGATCGCTGCCGCGATATTACGTCAACGTTATCGCGACACCGATAAATTATCTGGCTCGTCGGTCCGTTTTCCGTCACTGGTTTTATAAAGTCATCTTTGCGTACGTCTATTAGATAGCTTTTATGATATCCTGTTTGTGCGATATCGGACACGAAGCACCGCGTAACAAAGAGGATCTTCGTGGATGGTTTCCAGAGTTGAAATTATCAAGGACGATGAGATTCGAGTCGTTCTCTCTCTCCGTCTGTTTCATCCTTTTTAGCTGCATGTACGGGGATTTCAATGTTGGCAATAGCTGGGATGTGGTTGGAAAAGCTGTTCCACGCAGATGATTTTGGGTATTAATACTACCAGGGATGTTGAGGTTCCAGTTCCCTTCTCCAGGCCGTTCCTCTATCTGCGAATCTGAATGCTGGTGGTATCGCGAAACGGTACAGCTGCATCGACGATTCCAATCTTCGTGGACGATTTCGGGTATTGGGGTCGTTAGAGATATTCAGATTCTCCCCTATTTCTCACGTCGCGTGGCAGGAATTTGAATGCTAACGATAGCGACGCGCTCGATCTCGGACGTTAAAACTGTTGAGCTTCTCTTCTTTCTTCCCTCATTTACGTTTCTTTCTCGGCGTACAGGGTGTATGAATAATTCCATAACACCGATGCCGCCAAAAGTACAAAGCTTCTCCATCTTTCGGTCGTTACTGTTTATTTCCGATTCAAGAATCTTCGGAGAACTGGCAGAAACGCTGGTATATTTGTCGAGAATTCTCGGGTATACATTTATTTATGAACTTTACCTGAGAGAGAATTACTCAAGCGCGCGAGGGTGCATCGGTCCGCCTGGCGTGGCACTCGGGGAAAAACTTTTGTCTCGTCTTCGAGACGCTGACGTATACGGATTACGTTCGAATTGGAAACTGGCTTCCTATAAACTAGATGCTGTTCGATCACCGATCGTTGTTTCGATTTTGTTCAACTTTCTTGCAGGGAAACAGCATCCTGGACAATTTAATTCTTATTTAACGTTAGAGATAACAGTGGTTATTCGTGAATTACCATCCTCCGAACTCTGTCTCAGAGTATACCGTAACATTTTTTGGACGGAAGCCACGTACTCGTGAAAAGTCACCTCGATCGATCCGAGTCTATTCCGAAGCTTTAAGTTCTTTGTCTCGTTCTCATATTCGCGAGCGGATAGAAACGTGTCGAGTTGAAAGATTTGAATGCACAAACGATGGAGGTAATTGCGGGAAGACGTATGCGCGATAAGTTTGAAAGGGGACGTGTGACCTAAAAAAAAGGCTCATTAGGAACGCTAGATCCTGAACAGAGAAATCTCGTTGCAGCTACGGAGGAAATAGAGCTAGCGAGAAAAGAACTTTTCGATTGTGTTCTAGGTTGGTGAATTCTTCGGTAGGCGCTAGCGCTGAATTTTTGTAACAATTAATAGGTGTTCCTTAAACCACGAAATGGAGACGGAGCACAACGAGAAGAAAGAGAGCGTAAAATTGATTTAGAGGCGTGAAAATAGCGCAAAAGAGGAATTTTTACCGAGCGGAACGAGGAACGCTCGAAAGGGACGTTTCTCTGCTCTAAAATCCTGCTCTCAACGAAACTCGACGGAAACATGGAGCGCGTTTCAACGCGCGAGTGAACTTTTTGTCGAGAAACTTTGCTCCGGAGAAGCGAGATCGCCCTTTCAGAATCAGAATGTTTCAACTCGAGAGGGTCCTTCCTCACTGACGACCGTTCTTTTTACATCGTTATCAAAGCTTGCTTATCGGTCCACGAGAAGGCTGCTGTGATCTTGCCAAAAATGTCACGCACGGTGTACTCCGTTTGCAAAAAATTTCGCATCTTCGTGACCCGTGACGAGTAGCGTCGAATGCCACGCGATGTCGTTAGAAAAGAAAGTTCTCGGAGTGGTAACGTATACACGAATTGGAAAACGACGGTGCACAACAAACCGTGATAAACGAGGTCTCGTCTGTTTCGGAGTCGGAGGAAACGGAGGAAACGGAGGAAACGGAAGGGACGGCGAGACGAGCTCCGGTGCAGCGACGCACGCCGGGAGGAAAGAAAAGTCGGAAATGAATTCCTCTGGGGTGCGCAAATGAGGGTAGACCGCGATATAATATTGCGGATCTCTCGCGAGCGCGGTTAAATTCAATAGGAAATCCTACTCGAGATAGCAGAACCGACGTCCTCTCGTCTCGTTCCTTATATTCGTATATTTGCTTCCTATCGCGATCATCCGCTCTGAACACGCGTAACACGTATGTATACACGCTTACGTTGGCAGGCAGCGGGAGGGTAGAAGCGGAGGTTGAGCAGAGGGTGAGCGGAAAGGAAAGAGATAGTTACATTGTGTCTAATTGCATCCGTTGCCGTTTTTGTTTCAGGACCACTCGACGGATGAGTAACGAAGCGTGGCCCGCTCTCAAGGTACAGACACGAACCCTTTTCTTGCCTCTAACGAACCGTTGCGAAATTTGTATTCCGGCTTACCTGTGGATGTACGCGCTCTAGACGCGTCGCTCTGTCTCGCCCTTTGTTTCCTACCTTTCACGACCTCTTTTTTCTTTTTCTTCCTTTTTTGTTGTTGTTTCGTTTCTTTCCGTCTTTTTGCTACGAGAGACGCCTTGGTACAACATCTTTCTGGAAATTAAATTGAGATTTTTAGCTTTTCTTAAGACAAGGAAAGAATTTTGTTTCGGTAGAAGAAGAGGTTGGAAAATGTGTAAACCATCGCGAACAATGTTGAAGAAATTATCGCCCGAGAGACACTCTAGTATCGAGGAAGATGTTTCTTCTTTGACTCGCTCGATCGTAATTACATTCGTTTCCTTCCGTCGCGGCTTCAATTACGACAATTTGGATAATTACTCCGAAACTTGGCGTTGCATTAATCTTGCATGACGTTTGCCGACTGTACGATTATCCGGAAAGGGTACTTGCTTCACGTTACTCGCTTCTGCCTTTCAATCGAGCAAATATTCACCGAAATAGAATTTACTCTACGCGTTTCGTCACGATCGTGCGTCGGTCATTTTTTATTTTAATCGCACACGGTCACCGCGTAAATGCAAACGGAGCGGAACAGTTATGGTAGATGCGAGCGCACGCTTCAATCCAATTCTTGGATATTGCTCGTTAATTGGCGGTCGCAGATTTCCATTTAATTTCCCGTAATTCAACGAGATTGATATACATTTGGACGAGCTGCAGGGGATCGAGAAAAGTCTCGGAGTTTGGTGGTTCGGTTCAATTCAGTTTGTTCGATTTATAGTTCCTCGAACGTGTTCCGTATAATGAATCTTTTTGATGGGAAAGCACTTTTTCCAGATACCCTTCGAACAATTTTTTATAGTTAACCATAAATTAAAAGCAAAATTAGAAATTAGAGCTTGGAACGTAGAATAAAAACAAAAAAAGTCTTTCCTTCTAAGACGGTTGTCAGAGCTTTTGCATTATCCAAGTTATCCAAGTTTCGAGTGGTTCGATTTAGGTTCTTCGTTTCATGGAAGCTCTGAAAGTAATTTAAATATTTTTTATCCATAAAACTATGAAACGTTAGACGACAGCGGTTTTATGTCTCTGAAAGAATGCAAAGGCATCGATGACGTTGGTTGTTAAAGGAAGCTCGCTGACTACTTTGCTGATACTCAACATCCGATACTTTTTCTAACCGAACGATATTTTCTCCGT